>CAUYQG010063168.1:0-47199 GCA_963574415.1 Tarsius wallacei
ACGCCCGGCTAATTTTTTGATTTATTGTAGAGATGAGGTCTCGCTTGCCCAGGCGGGTCTCGAACCCACGGGCTCAGGCAATCCACTCACCTCAGCCTCCCAAAGGCGTGGGATTACAGGCTGAGCCACCGAGCCCGGCTATGTTCGACACTTCTTATTTTAAAACAATATTTGGAAATCCTTAAGCCCAAGGACCTTTGCCCTTTCTGCTTTGGCTCTCTGCTGTCATGTTCCCAAGACAGTGCAGAAGACAGCTACCTCGTTGGTTTCTGGGGCGACCTGGCCTTGCTCTGTGCTTCCTGGAAACCTGTTGGATTCAAAAGCCAGCCTGGATAGACTCTCTTTGTCTTAGAAGCTCAGCACATCTCTCCAAAGCAGGTAAACAGAAACATGCAGCAGTCTTTTGAAACGCCTTTAGCAAAGAGTAGCTGAGGAAGATTTACAAGGCACGGTGACATCACCTGGAAAAGCACACATTCACCCAAGAACCAACACACAAACAGACTCAAAAGCCAAGGAGACCAGCCCGCTCTCTCCCTCCTTCTGAAAGTCCCTTGCATATAATGCGGTACAGAAAAAGAAACAACCGTCAAAAGCAGAAATACAAGAGGCTCAGGTACGACAAGCCTGCATGAAAAGCTGGAACATTCAAAATGGAGAGCCGGCCCCCTGCTGTTGTGGGAAGGCAGCCCTTTCCCTGTGGTCTGAAGCCAGAGGCCTGCCTGAGGCATGCACGGCTGCCATGTATGGCTGTGCGGTTGTGCACTGTGCAAAGATTCCTGGCCAGGAAGGAACTGAACCCACTCCCCGGCCTGTGTGTCCCATGATGTGCCTGCCTGGAGGGGGCTCTTTTTCTCATTTGCACAAAACTGTGCTATTTGGGCTCGCTGGTGGCCTGCCTTGAGGTTTAATCAAAAATTTCCACATGAACTATTCGGTGTGTGTGTGTGTGTGTGTGTGTGTGTGTGTGTGTGAAATAAAGATCACTCTGTGCAGAGCATGGCCTGGAGGTTTCCTTCTGTCTGAAGTGGAGAGAATAGCGGTCACCCCACAGGGGGGTTTCCACCCCCCAGGGAGGAAATGAGATGCTCAGAAGTATTTTGTAGACAGCGTACCCATAGAAGCTGTGATTGCTGCATCCTTTGTTTCTGAATGTAGTCAAGGCAGGGGCTGTTATTCCCGTCTTCAGACAAGTCACAGCTCTTGTTCAAGGTTATAAAGTAAGATTGGGGTCAAAGCCAGAACCCACCCACGACTCCCACCTCCTTTCAGATCCAGACCCCTCCATCCGCCTTAACATTCTCTGGAAGCCGGAGGTGAGAAGACACGATCAGGCATTGGGAGGTGGAATCTCAGGCTTTCCTGCTCACCACGAGTATCAGCCAGGCAGGGGGAAGTGAACAGGACGCCTTGGGGGGGGAATACCTCACCCAGCACATGACTTGCTTTCTTTTGAAGGAATGTTAAACTCCAGAGTAACGGTAGTACATTTGTTTCTTCCCTCCCCCCCTTAACCGAGCAGTTGCCATGGTGACTCAAGATCAGACTCCTCATCGCCTTCAATGAATTGCAGATACACATTTTTCATCTCCTGAAAGTCGCAGGGAGCTTTTCAAAAAAAGGCAATCTGGAGCTGAGGCTCCAAGCCCTCCAACCCCGGCCTGATATCAGCACTCCCTCCTGGCAGAACCCCGAGGTGCCGGCGCTTCCTTTTCATGAATGAGAAAAACAGGTCCCGGGGAGAGTCTGGAAATTTCATCAGGATTCAGACCTGCCAGCCAGCCGACCTTTAAACAGCACAGTGTGCAGACAGGCGGGTGGGCACAGGGAGGGGCAGAGAAGCAAACGCGAGAGGCGCCTCCCTCCCCACCCCCGTCGGGAGGCCACACAGCGGGCAGCCCCCTGCCCGGCCAATCCCCCAGGAGCCTGTCCTCAGGCTCTCACCCTGGAGCTGGAGGACCGTCGAAAGGTCCTGCATGCTCCCCTAGCCTCGGCTTCCTAAATCTCTCTCTCCTCTCACGATTCCCTCTGCCCCTCTCCTGCCGCCACCTCCACCATCTCTTTTTCCCCCAATTATTAAAACGCCCTCCCCACGTGCGTCTCCAAAACCAGCCTCTCCACTGGAGTCCCTTCTCCGCGTGGGGGTAACAACGCTTCCAACATGCAGACCTAAGGGTATCTCCCGCTCTAAGGCTGCCAGGGACTTGCCAACCCTGTAGCTTCCTCCCAGGGCCTACCCAACTCCTCTTACTGAAAGACACGTTGGAAGACTGAACTCAAGAGTCGCTCTCCTTCCTCCCGTTGGAAGTAACCATTCCCTGCCCCGTGCTCACTGGGCATGTGGAATCTCTGTGACGGTGCATGCCACACCATCCTTTGTCCTGTGTCAGAGTGAGTGGTGGAGAGGTCATTGCCCGGGCGTTTTCCCCCATACCCGCTTCTTCCTGCCCCTCCCCCAGGGAGCAGCTTCCTGGCGGAGGCTGGTGTCTGCAGGATATGCAAACTCCCAGGAATGAGTCAGGGTGCTGGCGATGGAGCAGAGCTGAGAACAGTGTGGGCGGCTCACTTACTCTCTGTGATTGTAACCATGTAGCAAGTTGAGTAATGAACTTGCTTGACTGTAAAACCACTTGCTGAACTGTCCTGAGGCACTGATTCTTTCCTTACCCGCTGGCTGCCATCGGCGCCTCCTGAGAGTTCGAATAAACCAATGTCCTTCCCTGCTGGACCACCAGGTAACTTCTTTGGAATAGATAGAGGACGTTATGCTCAAACCTTGTCAGATCTGGGGCTACAGCATTACAGCTGTGTTTTTTATTCCTCTTTTTATCTTCCACAGTGCCTTGAACACAGAAGGTGGCTCCTTCCCGGTTAACCCACAGCAGTTCTATGATTTTCAGCACAGTGGACACCTCTCGGACGCTGCCCCGCACCCATCCGGCGCCTATCCTGTGACCCTGGCCACAGGGGATTGATCAGAATTGCCCTGAACCAAGCCTGGATAATTAACGTCCTTCCCTCGGAATTTAGACTGGAAGAGACTGGCCTCCCTGCTGCCTGGACCATCGGTTGACACTTTTACCACCACGTTAACTGACCAGCCAAAGAAACAGCCCTTTCAGGAGAGAAACAGGAGGTGATGTCCTAGGACAGCAGACACACGGGGCAGGGAAATTCCTGATGGCCTTTCTGCACCAGGTCCACGCTGTTCCTAGCTCCCAGGGATCAGGTGCATTCTTTCTTGGGTTTGGGAGAGATTCCCAAGGCCCTATAATGAAGTTACCTTTTCGCTGAAGCTAGCTGAAACAGGTGTTGTGACTTGCAACCTAAAGCCTCTTCCCTGAGACACAGAATGAGGGAACGTTTTTGTCACAGCGTGTCTTTCCCAGGAGACTGAGATCCTGGAAAGCCAGCACTAAGTGAACTTCAAGTTCTGTAACCCCAGAATCTGGCACAGGGCCTGACGTTTAGTCGATGTTCATTATGTGCTTGTTGAGTTGACACGTTGACATTTTCCGAAGTCACAGGAGATGTACAATAACCGTAATGTATCCCATCCATGTGAGCCAAACCTACCTTGATTAGACTAACTGTGCCGAGCCCTGCCCCTCACCTACTCCTCCCAGAGAAGGGAGTGTTCTGGGACTTCTCAGGTGTTCAGAAGTCAGGCAGGGAGGTCAGGGACGTTGGTTCGAGGGCCCCCTCAAACATTAGGAGGGAAAAATGCCCCTGAAAGAACAAAAAGCCCAAATGGAGTTACCTCGGCCACTGCGGATGGGCGGCATGGCGCTGGCTCCTGGTTTTGGCTCCAGCCTTCTTACAATTTCCCCGAGAATGTTTGTGTACCCCAGATCTTCCTGTCTCACCCATGAACAACACACTCCCAGCTAAATGCCTTTTGGTTCCCTAAATCCGAAGACGTTTGAAAATTACTGTTTGTGTCTTGAGACTTTGTTTTACAGACCTTGGGCTCCTCTCCCTGTCTACACAATCAATGAGCTGAAACTCTGGCTGCTGCAGTACTGGGCGGCTCATGGCCCCCACTGTTACATTTCATATAAATGCTCCTGTTCCCAGACTTCTAGAGGCTCCCAGCTTCAGCCTTCAGCGCCAAATTCTCCTTCAGTGTCTGGTCCTCTCTCCAATCTGGGAGAGGTGGATCCACCCTTTTTCTCTGCTCTACCTTCTAAATAAGCTTTTTCTAACCGACCCTCTGTGCAATTCTTTGCATCTTACCCCGGGCACCGGCACACTGACCTAACACCCCCCTCCTATAACTTTTTATAACTTATTTGTAATGCTTCATTAATTCGCACCCAACTAATCCCTGTTTATGATAATCCCATTAGAATCTGGATTATTTGCACATCATAAAAAAGAAAGATTTGGCACTAAGTTGCGAATAAGGCAGAATTAAACCAGTCAAGAGAATATATTTTAAGACAACTTTAAGCACTGCAGAACCTCTAGTTCATGCAGAATTGGACAAATTACTTTTCTCCATCAAAGCATGGCTTGAGTTGTCAGTAATAATTATCTTCTCGGCCTATCTCAATATTTTCAACACACCCAGTTTTATTACTTTAAAGTACAGGAAATAATACCATTGTATTTATTGAATATAATTCTGAAACTAAGGTTTAGAAAATCTACAAAATACCCAACTCTGTACTTTCTACTTTTATGCAGCTGTTCAAAAATGAGAGTCAGGAAGCATATTTATCAATACTGAAAGAGATTTACAATATATTATGTGAACAGACAGGTAACTCAATAGTAGGTATACTGTGATTCCATTTTTATAAAAATATACATAAAGACAAACAAAAAAATTTGAAGTGTTAACAGGTCAAATAGTTTAGACTTGGGTACGGGGATACAGATGCTTTTCTTTGTAAATATCTATATTTTGTGATTTTTATAAAATGAACATGTATTATTCAAGTAAAACAAATTCAAACAGAAAATTCAGGGCTCACATATGAATTATCCACTCATCTTTTGCCAGGTGTGGTGGGCCACGCCTGTAATCCCAGCACTTTGAGAGGCTGAGGAGAGAGGATTGCCTGATCCCAGGGGTTTCGAGACTAGCCTGGGCAACTTGGCGAGACCTCGTCTCTACAATAAATCAAAAAATTAGCTGGACATGGTGGCATGCTCCTGTGGTTCCAGCTTGTTGGAAGGCTGAGGCAGAAGGGTCGCCTGAACCTAGTAGGTCAAGGCTGTGGTAGCTGTGAGCATGCCACTGCACTCTAGTTTGCCTCACCCTGAACAGGGTAAGACAATGACTCAAAAAAAAAAAAAAAAAAAGAAAGAAAAAGAAAAAAAAAAAAAAGAAAGAAAGAAAAAGAAAAAAAATTATCTACTCATCTCTCCATCCATCCATCTTTTTTTTTTTTTTTTTTTTGAGTCAGGGTCTCACTCTGTCCCCTAGGCTGGAGTGCAGTGGCAAAATCATGGCCACCGCAGCCTCAAACTCCTGTGCTCAGGTGATCCTTCTACCTTAGCCTCCTAAGTAGCTGGGACTGCAGGTGCACGTCAGCACGCCTGGCTTACTTGTTGATTTTTTGTAGAGATGAAGTCTCGCCATGGTGCCCAGGCTGTCTCGAACCCCCGGACTCAAGTGATCCTCCTGCTTTGGCTCCCGAAGTACTGAGATTACAGGCCTCAGCCACCGCGCCCATCCCCAACAAACATTTCTTGAGCATCAACCACATGCCAAGCCTAGGTAACCTGATCAAGGCAGGGAAAAGACTTCCTGGACTGACGGCCTTCTTGTGGAGAAGCTGTAATGTCAAAAGTTTATGACGTGAATAATATAGACCATTTGCTGTCATCTATGGATTTTGAGTAGGGCATAAGCTTGTGGAAAATAAATATTTTTAGAAAGCAGAAAGCCAGAAGTGCTTTTCTAAAGTCTACTGTTTGTCTTTCTATAAAAAAACTTTCCATCCTTCAAATAAAGTTCCTAGAACATTTTTTTAAAAATTGACAGATAAAATTGTGCTTTTTTTTTTTTTTTTGAGTCAGAGTCTCACTCTGTCACCCAGACTGGAGTGCTGTGGCATGATCATGGCCACCACAGCCTCGACCTGCTGGGCTCAGGTGATCCTTCTACCTGAGTCTCTCAAGTAACTGGGACTACAGGTGTGTACCACTACACCCAGCTAATTTTTTGATTTATTGTAGAGACGAGGTCTTGCCAAGTTGCCCAGGCTGGTCTCGAACCCCTGGGCTCAGGTGATCCTCTAGCCTCGGCCTCTCAAAGTGCTGGGATTGACAGATGTGAGCCACCGCTCCCAGCCTAAAATTGTACATATTTATCATGCACAACATGATATTTTAAAATACATATACAATGTGAGATGGTTAAATATAGCCAAGTAATACAAGCATTACCTCACCTCATTATTTTTGCGGTGACAACACTTATCCATCCTATCTGCGTTTTCCAAGAATGCAACGTATCTTTATGGACCATAGTCGCCATGCTGGACCACAGGTCTCTGGAATTTTTCCTCCTCATCTAATTGTTATGATACATCCTTTGACCATCATCTCCCCTCCCTCTTCCCATAGACCACCCGCATTCTGTAATCACCATTCTATTGTCTACCTCTATGCGGTCAACTCTTTCAGACTCAACATATGAGTGAGGTCATGTGGTATTTGTCATGGTGCACCCGGCCTGTCTCACTCAACGCAATATCCTCCGGCTTCATCTACATCACAAATGGCAGGGCTTAGTTCTTTTTTTACGGCTGGATAGTATTCCGTTATGTGGTCCCACACATTTTCATTGTTCCTCTGAATCATTTTAAACCAAGTTGAAATGCAGGGCATTCTCAGGATTGGCAAATGAACTTCCGAAAGACAGCGGAGGTTATGTTTCTTTCATTTTTACTGGGGACAGTGTCTGTGAACAAACACACGTATGCTCTAATCTTAATTCGGGTTTGATAGCAGATCCTTGTTTAAAGGAGGAAGGGGTGGGTTTATATGCAAATACCCGTTCTCTCTTTGTCTGGCTTTGTATATATCCTGTGACATTTACGGTTATTGGAAACGCTTTTCATCTGATTTATCTTTTGCAATGAAACGAGCAATAACATAGTCTCTTATCTACACCTTTGCTTATTTTGTGACTGTGATGACCTGTTCTGTAAGGTCCGGATCGCTTTGCCAGCTCCCATTGGACACAGTCCTGTATTTAAAAGTGTTCTGTATATTTTCCTCGGTGACTTCCTTATCCATAAAATTTGTATTCTCGGGACAATTCTGGAACTGTGCCATATCTCTGAGTCACTAGATGGACTTTGAGCTTAAAGTGATTCTTCTGCTCATTGTGAGACCATACGATCTACAGCCTTGGTGGGCTTCACTGAACATCAGTGTTTCTCCTTGGTACTTGTAGTATACCAGATGGTAAGTTCTATTTCTTCTTTAAAACATTTATTTATTTATTTATAAGAGATAAGTTCTTGATCCATCACCCAGGCTGGAGTGCAGTGACGCAATTACAGTTCACTGCAGCCTCAAACTCTTGCGCTCAAGCAATCCTTCTGCCTTAGCTTCCCGAGTAGCTGAGACTACAGGCATGTGCCACTACGTCCTGCTAATTTATATACATTTTTTTGTGGAGACAGGGTCTTGCTATGTTGTCCAGGCTGGTCCCAAACTTCTGGCCTCGAGTGATCCTCCCACCTTGGCCTTCCAAAGCACAATAACAGGTGTAAGCCACGGTGCCTAGCCTATAAATTCTATTTCTTTCAAATATGATAAGATGTCTTTCCATGATTCAGAAGTCACAGAGAGCTAAGCAATCTTTTCCTAGGTCAAGAAACTCAAGAAAAAATTTAAACAGTATCTCTTCTTCCTGCTTCCTTCTCCAATTCTTTTTATTAGTAACAATAATAATAATAGTCACCATTTATTGAGGCCCTACTATGTGCCAGGTACCACACTAGCTGCTGGGGGGAGGGGGGATATGGAATTGAGTAAGACAATGCTCAGTAAGTATTTGTTAAATCTGTGGTTCTCAAAGCGTGGTCCCTGGGCCATCAGTGTCACCTGGGAACTTGTTACAAATGTAAAGTCTCAGACTTGACCTCAAACCTCTTGAATCAGAAACTGCAGGGGCGGGGCACCACAGACTGTGTTCAGCCAGTGCTCTGGGTGATTCAACGCTCCTGGAAGTCTGAGAACTACTGGGCAGTTGTCTCTGCCTCTGTGGATCTTCCAGCCACTGGGGTCGTGGTGGGGGGGGCATCCCCAGGAGCAAACAGGCAAAGGCAGACCCCAAGACTGGCGGCAGCAGGGAGAGTGGGGAATGTTGGGAACACTTCTACATGTTGGAGGGAAATAGGGGCCCATCCACTTAGAAACAAACGAAGGGACTCAGGAAAAAAAAATTATAAGAAGTTGTGTATTTCTTCTTACTTGTTTAAACTTCAGTCACCTTCAAAGTACTCTCCGATGATGCAATACACCTATTGAGATGCTTTTTCCACTGCTCAAAACAGTCTTCGAATGCATCAGTATTGATGCCTCCTCCAAAAAAAATTCACTGAAGGGGAAGGCAGCCTTTCACAACAACGCTAGCTGGTACAAGGATGCCAATGGGTTCCTAGGATGCTTACCTAGAGGGGGAAGCCTGGACTATCAGGGGCCCGCCCTCCAAAAGATAATTCCTTTTTTGGGGGGGAGTCCCCCTTCGTATAATCCATGTAAGGAGTTTGAAATTCACCTTAAGGGCAGTGAGAAGGCATTAAAGGGTTTTTAAGGAGGAGAGTGATAAAATCACAGATCTGCTTTAAACAAAGATTGCCAGGATTCTTCGGACGAACGAAGGGACCAGCATACATGCAGAAGACAAAGGGCCCAAGTCCCAGGACCCAGGAGAAAGGCCAGAGGCTGAAAACGAGAATAAAATGTCCTTATGGGAGGCTGAACCACCAACATCCCTCACAGCGAGGAAGCCATCACCCAGGATCCTGTTCCCTGAGCAAGACACCGGAAGTCACCAGTTTGGAAAAAGAGCACATTCTCTACATCCTGGCCTTGGAACTCTCCTGGGAATGAGCATTCCTGTCTGTGGTACGCTAAATAATGCCCTTCCTTCCTCAACCAAGGCCACGTCCTAATCCTTAGAAGCTGTGAGTAGGCTACCTTTCATGGCAAGAGGGACTTTGTCGAGGTGACAGAGTTAAGGACCTTGGATGGGAAATTATCCTGATTATCCAAGAGGAGGACACAAGGTAATCACACAGGTCCTCAGAGAGAGGGAGGCAGGTCAGAGTCAGAGGAGAGATTCGGAGATGAAAGAAGCAGCTGTCAGAGAGACAGAAACAGAGGAGAGATTTGAGAGTCTATGCCGCTGGCCTTAAAGATGGCATCTAAAAGCTGGAGAAGGCAAGAACGAGGACTTTCCCCTAGAGCTCCAGAAGGCACTGGCTGCTGACATCTTTTATTTTTTATTTTAGAGAGAAGGTTTTGCTCTGACCCCCAGGTTGGAGTATAAGAGCACAATCATAGTTCGCTGCAGCCTCTAACTCCTGGGATCCCCCTGCCTCAGCCTCCCAAGTAGCTGGGACTACAGGCATGCACCACCACGTCCGGCTAATTTTTAAATATATTTTTGGAAATAGGATCTCTCTATGTTGCTCAGGGTGGTCTCTAACTCCTGGCCTCATGCGATGTTCCTGCCTCAGCCTCTCCAGGAACTGGAACTACAGGTGTGAGCCACCATGTGTGGCTGGCTCTTGCCGATATCTTGACTTTAGGACTTCTGGTCTCTAAGACTGTAGGGTGTAAGTTCGTGTTGTTTTAAGTCACTAGTTTGTGGTAATTGACAGCAAATAGGAAATGAACAGACGGCCTAATCACGCTGGACTAAAGGCCACCGTTGGCTAAGCCACCCTCCCCAGGGGCCCCAAGCACACACAGCAGTGAGCCAGGCTTGTTATTAATACAAACGGACAGCTGTGGCTTGCAAAGCTTAAGAGAAAACCTTTAAATAAGAAGGGAAGAGGTCCCAATGAACAACAACAACAAAAATCCAAAGTAAACAGAAATAATGCCAGAGATGAAGAACACTTGGAAAGCAGTCTAAAGATATGAGAAGATATTACATCCACAAAATCAAAAAAAATTATGGTGTGAGAAAAGTTAGAGGAGAAAGAAAGAGCTCTTGAACGTTAAAACAATGATAGTTGAAATGAATTCAGCAGAATAGTTGGAAGGGGAAATTAAACAACGTTCTAGAAAGTAGATCATGGTAGAAAATTGAAAGTAGAAAGTGGGAGGAAAGGATGAGAGACTCAGCTCAGGAAGTCTCGTATCTGTTTCTAAAAAGCAAGAACAGAAACAGAAGAGGGTAGAAAATGGGCAAAGGAAGAAAACAGTAAGATGTCCCAGGGCTGAAGGATCTGAGTCTTTGCCTGCAAGGTCACACCAAATGCCCAGCCCAAGGAGGGCACAGGCCACAGGCCACAGGGAAATGGAGGAATGAAAATCAGAACCGCACCTGACTCTGCCATATGGAAGGCAGAAGACAACTGCCTAGTGCGTAGAAGAAAACGTGTTGCCACATGTGAGGTAGTTTTTTTTTGTTTTTTTTTTTGAGTTGGAGTCTCACTCCGTCGCCCAGACTGGAGTGCAGTGGCCGCTCCTGGCCACCGCAGCCTCGACCTGCTGGGCTCCGGCGATCCTTCAGCCTCAGCCTTCCGAGTAGCTGGAACTACAGGCGTGTGCTACCACGCCCGGCTGATTTTTTGATTTATTGTAGAGATGAGGTCTTGCTTGCCCAGGTGGGTCTCGAACCCGCGGGCTCAGGCAATTCACTCACCTCGGCCTCCCAAAGGCACGGGATTACTAGTATCTGGACATAGACTGCTTCCCCTACACCTGGCTTCTTCCGCGCCCCTCCCTCGGGGAGTGGCCTTGGTCAAGGATGGTCTCTGAAGGATGTGCCTATTCCCAGTAATGAGTCCCAGGATGCAGGTGAAAAGCAACGTAGTTGTCACTCTTCATCAATGTATGGGAATTTTAATAATTAGCTTGATTGTCTCAATTTAAAAAACTGCTTGTTGTACCACCCCGAGGCATGGATTCTTCACCATTCGGCCGCCATCAGTGCCTTCTGTAACTTTTAATAAACCTGCGTCTTTCCCTGCTGGAGCTCCTGGTAACTTCTTTGGAATAGGCAAATGTCATGCACAAGCCATCAGATCTGGGGTTACCGCGTGACACCACACCATGATTAAATACCGGGTAAACTGTCGGAACACTATGAGGACAGAATAAAGCCACTCAGTAATGGGAGACACACAACAGTGACCTTCCGTTGACTGCTTTTTAGGAAGCCGCCACAGCATGTGATCTAGACAAGGAAGAAACACACGCAGAGGAAGACATCAGACCCCGACACTGGCAGGAGGCTCAGGCCCCCAAGGGAGAGCCTCTGACCTTTGGAACAGGCTGCGTGGGTGGTGAGAAGGCCAAGCTTCAGGCCACAGGGATGCCCTGCATGTGGCTGCTCCCACCTTGTTCTTTCCAGTCTGTGCCTTTGCACCTGCTGTCCTCTCTTTCTAGCTGTGCTCTCTGCCCAGTCAATGCCTGCTCGCTCTCTAGGCCCTGGCTCCAGCGCAGAGATGGAGATGTGTGTTCATGTCGCACTGGGGTCTCTTCCCCAACAAGGTGAAACTCCAGAGCACAGTCTGTTTACCTTCTGAGACTTCTGTACTCAGGCAGATGCCAGGTGAAACCACTCCACACTTAGAGGGGAGAGCTGCAGTCAGTTGATCCAGTTTCCTGTAAGATCAGAGACTAGTGCCCTTAAGCAGGGGAAAAAGAATCCTAGAAGGAAATCCACCATAAGGCTGGACATGGACATGGTAGCTCACACCTATAATTCCAACACTTTGGGAGGCTGAGGCAGGAGGATCGCTTGAGCCCCGGAGTTCGAGAGCAGCCTGGGCAACCTAGCAAGACCTCGTCTCAATCAATCAATCAATCAATCAATAAAGTAGCCAGGTGTGGTGGCATGTGCCTGTAGTCCCAGCTACTTGGGAGGCTGAGGTAAAAGGATTGCCTGAGCCCAGCAGGTTGAGGCGACAGTGAGCCTTGAGCATGTCACTGCCCGCTGGCCTGGGCAACAGAGTGAGACTGTGACTCAAAAAAAAAAAAAAAAAAAATACACTACCAGGCTGGACTGGCAGAGGGAAACAAGAAAGAACTGTAGTAGCGTCTTATCACGATGGTCCCCAAGTACCATGAAATCTCACACTTACTGACTGAGAAGTTACTTGTTGTTTCCGGGCTTTCCCTGTGCGTTTTCCCCAGCAGACTCTGCCTGCCACAGTGACAGAGGTTGGGCTGAATAACTGAGCGGAAACTGTCCATCCTCAGTTACAGTCTCTGATGTAAGGGCCGCTTTCACGAATGAGCGCATTTTCTTCACGTTTAGACTAACTGGAAAAGATCACACTCTTACACGTTGGAGGTCACCGCTCCTGTGTCTTTTGATCTGTTCTGCTTCCGGACACTGGATCCCTTTTGCCATCAGCCTTCTCAGCTGGTTGCACTGGAGCTCACACCGGCTGCACGTTAGAATCATCTGGGGAGCTTTGACAGTGTCCTTTTACGCAGGCTTCACATTCAGAATCTCTGGGGGTGAGGCGTGGACATGGGCAGGTGCGCCAGCTACCAGGCGACGCTGACGTGCAGAGGGAGTGATGGCCACTGGGTGTAGAGCATTGGCTTTCGTCTTTGTCTGTTTGGGCTGCTACAATCAAATACTATAGACTGGGTGGCCTATGAACAAATTTGTATCTCATGGTTCTGGATCTGGGAAGTCCAAGGTCAAGACACCGGCAGAATCAGTGTGTGTGAAGGCCTGTTTTCTGGTTCACAGAGGGTGCCATCTTGCTGTGTCCTCCCATGGTCCCTTGTGGGACTCAAATCTTAATCAAGATGGCTGTGCCTCACGATCTCAGGGCCTCCCAAAGGTCTCACCTCCTAACACTGCCACACTGGTGATTAGGTTTCAACATTGAGTTTTGGGAGGACACGAACATTCAGACCACAGCAGTTTTGGAGTCAGAAAGACCTGGTTCAAGTCCTGCTTTAGCAACATAGTAGGTATTTCGTCTTGGTCAAGTAATTTCACACTCGAAGTCTCAGTTTCCTCATCTATGAAATGGGTTTACTAATGCCAGCCAGATTGGGCTCTGGTCTGGACAAAGTATGTGAAACACTTGGCTTAATGCCTGACCCATATTGAGTGGTCAGCAAGGGTAGTCATCCTTGCTTGGATAACAGACAAAGCTTCCTACCATAGAGCAAAGGGAATGGCAGCATGGTTAATCAGCGTGCTCAAGATCTTTGTTCAGAGAGAAGATGAAACTTGTGGTTTTAACTCTTGGTAAAGATGGCAATTGCTGGGCGTGGTGGCTCATGCCTGTAATCCCAGCACTTGGGAGGCCAAGTCTAGAGGATGGACTGAGCCCAGGTGTTTGAGAGCAGCCTGGGCAACTTGGCGAGACCTCGTCTCTACAATAAATCAAAAAATGAGCCAGGCGTGGTGGCACACGCCTGTGGTTCCAGCTACTTGGATGGCTGAGGTGGAAGGATTGCCTGAACCCTGTGATCGAGGCTGCAGTGGCTGTGTTATGCCACTGCACTCCAGCCTAGGTGACAGAGTTAGACTCTGTCTCAAAAAAATAAAAAAATTGTAATTTATAAATTAAACTCCACAAAAGAAAAGAAAAAAAAGTTTGAGAGAGAACGTCTCCACTTACAAAGTAACCTAGACCCACTCAAGAAAATAGGTAAGTTTTATGTCATGCAATTACTTGTGTGCCAGATAGAATCGGTTACAATGTTTCTGTAGGGAAAAGCCACAGGTAGAAGTGTTTCTATTCAACTTGACTTTGCCTGATAATGACTTCTCTTGGGGATAAGTATTAATCTCCTGTTTTGGTAAATCTAGTAAGTCTCCCTGGAAAGCATAAATTAAACAAGAGAGCTATGGTCCGGTCTACAGAATTTAAATATATGTTATTCAAATGCGATCAATTTCACAGTACACAAAAACTGATGAAAATAAAAATGATGAAAACTTCTAGAAATAATATGTGATGAGAAAGTAACCAAAGCTATCTTTTTTTTCTGCTATTGATTCATTTAGAGGAGGGAGGGAGGGAGAGAGAGAGAGAGAGAATGTCAATGTCTAGGCTGCTGGCACAGATGGAGTGGTATTGTCCAAGACGGGGTGTGACTAGGAATGGCATTTGAGGAGAGTGGAATGAGCCAACACCACCTTCTCCAGCCAGGAGAGTGAGACTATTCCAGGGTGAAGAGGAGCTGGAGTTAGCAAATGCAGGAGACCTGAGCCCTACGCCCTTGCCGACAGGCCTAGGAAACGCCAAGACCTCTGTTGGGTTTGGGCTGGGTCCCCAAGTGCCCCAGTGGTCTTTGTGATCAGAGCCGCCCGCTCGAGTGGGTCACATGGGCTTGAACGCAAAGCATCTCATGTTGACCAGAGAGAGCTTCTTGCTCAAACTTTTTGGACAGGGTGAGTCTTTTCCAGACTCTGGTAAGACCCTGGAGGAGAAGACGAGGGAACTTCCCAAACTAAGACTGAGAATGAAACTTCCATTACCATTAAGAATAGGACCGTGAAACCAAATGGATTTAGAAAAACACAGAAAGGTTACGTGGAGGGAGTTCACCCTAAGTGCTGCACCATCATAGCTGATAATGAATTTGAAGATGCACAAACACATCGAAAGGTCGGCTGGCCGGCTGGCATCATTATTTGTGAGAAAGCTGATGCCCAGAGGGCTGAGTGGATTTCCGGACTTCCCGTTCACCCAAACAGAGATTTAGAAGAGGAAGAGAGAGATGAACCAATCCCTTCCCATTTTCTCCCCTGCTATTTATTATAGAAAAACTCTCAAATCATGGAACAGAAAGACAGTTCTCAGGACATTCACTGTGCAAAATTTATAATATTAAAAATTGGTAGCCAGGCATGGTGGCTCATGCCTGTAATCCCAGCACTTTGGGAGGCCGAGGTGGGAGGATTACTGGAGTTCAGGAGTTCGAGACCAGCCTAGGCAACAGAGTGAGACCTCGTCTCTGCACAAAATAAGAAAATTAGCTGGGTATGGTGGTTCGCACCTGTAGACCCAGTTACTTGGGAGGCTGAGGCGGGGGGAATCCCTTGAGCCCAGGAGTTTGACACTGAAGTGAGTTGTGATCCTGCCACTGCACTCCAGCCTGGGTGGCAGAGTGGGGCCCTGACTCAAAAAAGAAAACAAGAAAAAGAGAAAAGGAAACAGCCCAAATGCCCATCATTAGAAGAATGGATAAGAAAATCATGGTCTAGCCGTACACTGGAATGCTATATTGCAGTGAAAATGAACGAGGCAGAGTGACATTAGCAGCATAGACGGAACAAAAAAATTAGGTTGCTTTTGAAGGACAGATATACATTTGGGGTGATTTAAGAGGGGTTGAAAATGAGAAAAATCCCTTTTACTGATTAGAAATGCATGATCTATTCAATAGTCAGCAAATATTTCTTGGATACCTGCCAAGGGCCTGATGTTCTGAGTGTTGCTGATATGTCGGTGAACAGAGCGAGGCACTTGCTTTCCTGGAATTGACATCTGGAGACATGCCTACTCAGAAGAAAGAGACAGACAGGTGGGAGTTGCTAAATACTGAATTCAGAACAGCAAACCTCTCTGGGGAGACCCAGAGAGAGTGATTGCAGAGGGTTGCCCAGAGGTTTTCAGTTATTTGCAGTGTTTTCTTTTTCTTTTCTCCCTCCCTCCCTTTCTTGAGCCAGAGCCTCACTCTGTTGCCCAGGCTGGAGTGCAGTGACATGCTCACGGTCACTGCAGTCTTGACCTGCTAGGCTCAGGGGATCCTTCCGCCTCAGCCTTCCAAGTAGCTGGAATTACAGGCTTGTGCTACCACGCCCAGCTAATTTTGTGATTCATTGTAGAGACGAGGTCTCACCTTGTTGCCCAGACTGATCTCGAACTGTGAGCTCAGGCAATCCTCTCGCCTCCACCTCCCAAAGTGCTGGGATTACAGGCGTGAGCCACCGTGCCGGCCATTGTTTTATTTCTTATGCTGAGAAGTGGGTAAATGATGTTTGCAATATCATTCTTTTTTTTTTTTTTTTGAGTTGGAGTCTCATTCTGTCGCCCAGACTGGAGTGCAGTGGCCGCTCCCGGCCACTGCAGCCTCGACCTACTGGGCTCCGGCGATCCTTCCGCTTCAGCCTTCCAAGTAGCTGGAACTACAGGCGCGCACTACCACGCCCGGCTAATTTTTTGATTTATTGTAGAGATGAGGTCTCGCTTGCCCAGGCGGGTCTCAAACCCGCGGGCTCAGGCAATCCACTCACCTCAGTCTCCCAAAGGCGCGGGATTACAGGCTGAGCCACCGAGCCCGGCTTGCGATATCATTCTTATTCTCTTAGTCTCTGTCTGAAACATCTCATAAAATCGGTTGGTTTTGTTTCCTAGTTTTGCTTCTACAAATGTCTTTGGTTCCCGTGAAAACAAGTTTACTTCCGTAGATTACAGTGAGTTCAAATAAAACGTAAGATTAGCGGAGGTGCTCTGGGCATGGGCTGTGAGTATTTTGGAAAGTCTGTGTGTTTGAAAATTACAGGGCAACCCCCTTGGGTCCCCTCCCACTGTTGTAGCTTTTCTGACTTCTCAATAAATCTTGCTTTCTCAAAAAAAAAAAAAAAAGAAAGAAAGCAAGAAAAGAAAATGCCGAAGGTCCTTGCATGTTTTGAATAAGGTTGTCGTTTCCAGAAGGGCATGGAGGTGCCAGCACGTGGCCAGAACCGATGACACTTAGTAACTGTTTCTGAGTGAAGGCCTGCAGATGGGGAGAACTCAATCCATGAGTATTAGAGGTTCTGCCACGGATCCTGGTAGCATCGTTTAGTCTAGCCTGACAGCACCCAGGCGTCGGACATCTAGAAGACTGTCTATTATCAACAGACTGCAGATATTTTAGCATTTAACATACGCTGTGTCCTGAGTCACGTGGGACTCAATTGAACCCCATTTGACTGCTCTTATTTTAAAGAATTCAAATGAACAGCCTTCCCTAAAAATCTTCCTCTTCAGAATCCTTAGCCCTGCCAGCCATCCTTGCTTTGCTATTAAAGCATATCTGATGAAAAAGAAGTGGAAATATTATTTTATTTTATTTTTTGAGTCAGGGTCTTACTCTATCACCCAGGCTGGAGCCTCGACCTCCTGGGCTCAGGCAATCCTTCCGCCTCAGCCTCCCAAGTAGGAGGGACGACAGGCGTGCACCCAAATGCCTGGCTAATTTTTTTATTTTTATTTTGTGGAGACGGGGGCCTTGTTATGTTGCCTAGGCTGGTTTTGAACTCCTGGGCTCAAGCAACCCTCTTGCCTCGGCCTCCCAAAGTGCTGGGATGACAGGCATGAGCCACCACACCTGGCAGAAGTTGAAATATTGTAATACTATTCTTTATACCCTTTGGCCCTTATTATTCCTAGAGTAATAATCAAAGATATAGGAAAAGTTTATGTGCCATGATGGACCGGACAGCATTATTTATAACAGTGAAAAGATGGGAAGACAACTAGGTGCTCTGTGGTAGGGGGATTATGAAAATAAGCATAGAACTACTCTAGAATTCTATTTTACAGTGCCATTAAAACATACAAACATTATTTGGTGACATGGAAAATTCTATACTATTAAATAAAAAATCTACACTTGATCTTAGCCAAAAGGCCATGAAGTGATGATTAAACAAACAATCTGGTTATAACTTAATTAAATGTCTATGAATGTAGAAAATAACAATAATGTTAATGTTCATTTTCTTCTTTACACTTTTTGAAATTTTTCATGGCATGCGGTTTTGCTTTTATAAATAAGAAAAAAGTTATTAAATTTAAGAAAATAAGCAAATAGAAGCATATTACACATCAAAAGGGAAGCAGTCAAGACTTGACATTTCTCACACTCTTAGGCACCTGTTTATATGGCGTGCTCATTTTACAAGCCTGTAAGATTAACTCCCATCATTCAAATACTGGGTTAAATTCAAGCTCTAGGGTTTTCTTTCTGTCTTTTTTTTGGTTGGGAGAAGGTTGCTGGATGATTATACAGATTCTGGGGCAATAGCGTGCCGTACTGGAAAGACATGAACTTGGAGTGGAGACGTGATGTGTTGTGTGACCTTGGGATCGTAAGAGTTTCCACCCAGGCTTGTGGTAAAGAGGAAGCCAACTATGAGAGCTCTTGGCACAGGATGGCATTAGCAAAGGCTGTTGGCTCTGACTTTTCCTCAAAGTTATGATGTACAGTAGAGAGCTGGAAGGTTTAGGCAGTGTTCTCTGTTGGCTTCCCTCAGACAAGGTGAACGAAAAAGCACAGTGGCTTCATGAGCAGTGTTGTTGCATTTACTATTTAGAACCAAGGGTGTTCTTCATGAGTCATCAGCCTCTCAGTTAAAGCCAAGACGAGCTAACAGAAAGCGCCAGACCTACTGCCCCACGGCACGCCTCCGATGTGTTGCTCTCTGAGCCCATTCCCACGCCTGACCTTTTGGGAACTTTTTTTTTACACTGATAACATTTTATGAAATCCACAGAAGTCCGTATTATGAGGAGACTAGGGGTGGGAGTCAGGCCATGGCGGGGTGGGGGGGATGGGGGTGGGATTTGTGGGCAGTTCTAGCACATTCATCAAAGAGGCAAGTGGGCTCTGACCGTCTTTGTTTCCTCCTCACCCCAGCACTGTCTTTGTTCAGCTCCTGGAGCTGAATGGGGCTCCCTAGTTTTCCAAAGTCCTCAGTCCCACCCAGGACTACCCTGACGTCACCCTGTCGTGGAGTGGTTAAAACTTGGTTTCAGTAACAACAGACTGCCTGGTTTTGAGTCTTTGACATGTTACCTCGCATGTCTTGGCCTTCATCTTCCATCTGTAAAACAGGAATAATGACAATCCTCATATGGTTGTGGTGAAGTTTAACATACACAACGTGCTTGGAATAGCACTTGAAACACATTAAGCACTCAAGAAATTTCAGCTGTTATTACTACTGTTCCAGGTTCTTGCCCTAAAAACCCCTCACAAAATGCAGGGCCCGAAAGCAAGCAGGCCACATATTGTGGAGGTTAAGGGGACAGATTTTGGGGATTGGATACAGGTGAGTTGTGTCATATCTCTGCCACTCTCTAGCTGTGTGACCTGGGGCAAGTTGTTTAATACCTCTAAGCCTTAACTGAAACTCGGGGTTAGGGCTAGGGTTACTGGTGGGTAGCACCTGGCACTGTGCTTGACTTTGAGTAGTTACTTAATACATTTTAGCTACTATCGTTGTTCTATATTATCTCATTTAATCCTCAGAATCCCCCCTCCCCATTTTGCAAGTGAGAAAACTTTGCATGAAGAAGTTCAAGCAATTACACAACTAGGAATTGCTAGAACCGGAAGGCAAGCCTGGGAAGTCTGGACCCCCCCAGCCCATGGTCTTAACCACCACTACTAACCCCATGCATCACCACCTCTGCTTAACTAATAAGAAATTCCTTCATACTGCAGGGCCAATGGCCGACAATGACTTAGGATATTTCTACTATTCTTAACAGGGGGTTTCTTTTAAAGAAATGCCTACAAAATCTTGATATTTGACAATTAGGATTATGTTATTATCAAAATCTTGATATTTGATAATAGCATTATTTCCATTTGTCTAAATTTAAAGCTGAAAAGGACTCTATAATGAACAATGCTCTAAGATGATAGAAATTTTATTCAGCTGCAGTTACATGTGAATAAGTGATGTAAATTAATGATGAGAAATTAAGAGAGAACTTCTGGTGACACAGTATCATCCCCCCACCTTGCCATTCTCTAGGGATGAAATTTCAGGTACTGAGGCAGGCCAGTGGGGGATACAGTTAGATATTTCTGGGATGGTGGCGGTGGGAGTTGATGTTACATACACACACACACACACACACACACACACACACACACACATGCACATGCACACACCTTGGCGCTTTCCTGAACAAATAAACTTGGAGTTGGAAAAGACCTTGGGAGGCATATGATCTTCCCACCCAATTTTAAAGAAATATCTCTGAAGACTGGCCACCTATAATTTGTTTGAATAGCTTCAATGAGGTATTCAACTGCATGGCACTAGTTAGAAAACGCTTTTGTGCATTGATTTGGATTCCATCTTTTTAGTCTTTTCTTTCCTTCCTCTCCTTCCTTCTCTTTTTCTCCGTCCCTCCATCTCTCCCTCCTTCTCTCCCTCCCTCCCTTCCTTCCTTTCTTCTGTTTTTGAGTCGGAGTCTCACTCTGTCACCCAGGCTGGAGTGCAGTGGCTACTGCAGCCTCAACCTGCTGGGCTCAGGCAATCCTTCCACCTCAGCCTTCCAACTAGCCAGAACTACAGCGGTGTACCACCACACCTGGCTAAGTTTTTGATTTATTGTAGAGACAGGGTCTCGCCATGTTGCCCAGGCTGGTCTCGAACTCCTGGGCTCAGGCAACCAACCCTCTTGCCCCTGTCTCCCAAAGTGCTAGGATTTCAGGTGTGAGCCACTGCACCTGGCCTGAATTCTCTCTTACACAGGAATACAGAGATCTAACTCCCTCTACTCATATGATACAGTCCCTTACAGAAAAGGGCGTTTCTTCATTGAACGGTTAACTATTGAGCATGAGAGCATGGGTCTGGTGCTATGCAAGGGACTGGACACAGAGCTGTGGACAAGATCACTAATGCTCCCCACCATGGAGTAGACAGAACAGTGAGACCCTGGCCAGTCTTTATGCCCTTAGCAGAATGTTCTCCACTCGATACGTCCAGACCCTTCAACCACTTCTTGCATGACGGTTTCTGGATCCCTAGACGTCTGAAAATGTGTAAATTAACAAAAAATTCATCACCACCATGTACATTTGTTTCATCCCCTGTCCTCTGCTTATAGTTTTACAGGATGATAGCCGCCTTCCTTATACTTCCCTTTGGATTTCTTCCTCATTCTGTTTATGGAGCAAATATTTCTAAATAGCCCTTCTGCAATTTGTCGACCATCATCCAAGGAACTGAGGCATTACAATGAAAAAGACATTGTCAGTATCCCTAGGTACGATCCACTGGAAGAGAAAGGCACATTCACAAATAGCCATCACTCATGAGACAAGTGCTGTGACAGAAATAGGGATGTGAGCTGGGAGAAGGAAGGACACTTCCCCAGAAGTTTTCAGGACAACCCTGGAATCCCGAGTAAACCTTTATTTATACTCTTTTATTATTTTATTCCTCTTTGTGCAATTATTGAATGTATTTCTCAAGGTGGGGTGGGGGACGTCTTTAAACAAACATAACTGCTAAAGCTGGTCTAGATTATATTTTCTATCTGAATTCAACAGAGGAAATGAGAATCCCACAGTTACTCATCATCATGTTGACCTTGTGTCTGTATAACTAGGCAAACAGTTCTTTGCGTTTGATGGACGGCTTGGCTAGGAGTCAACTCCTCAATCTTCACATTATTCTCTTCATTTTATAGATTTGTAAACTGAAGCTCAGAGAAGTGTACAGAGTGCCCACAGCACAAAGCCTCTAGGTGGGGGACCAGGACTCAAACGCGCCCTGGACTCTAAGCCTGGGTGTTTTGACCCACCCTGGCCACAGCCAGCATTCCCAATACAGACATGAATCCAACAGAAAATGAAAACCGAGCTCTACAGTGAGACCTAAAACCTCATAGAGAATTCATCCGTGGTTGGACAATGGTAACACTGTTTCTTGGCAGCTGCCTCCATAAAGCAAAGGCCAACCTCATCACATCTCTCTGCTGCCACCCACATTTACGTTGTGTAAGTCTGCAAGCCTGTGCTTGATTTTAGACTGGATTTTCAGGTTTGTGCATACGCTCCAATCCTTATTTCTATAAATATGTAACAATCCTAGAAGGTCATTTGGCTTCTCATTAACAAGGGTTTCCAGTTGTTGACAACTCCACGACACACCAGATGATGAATCACACCCGAGTTCTATTTCCTCTTTGTTATTAGGTAGTGATGCTATTGCGTTATTGTAATATTTTCATTTTGCCTTCAAAATGACATGGCGTTCAAGGTTATTCCAGTAAATAAGATGTTACAAAAGTCATGAAATTAATTATAAAACCTATCTGGCAAGAATAATAGGGTTTTTGAAAAGAGAAAAGCAAACAGTCTCCACTGACCAGTCCTTCATATGTTTTTATCCCTGGAGTATATCCTATTGCTTTGAAATAAAGAATTCAATCAGTTCTCATTTCCCTCTGCAAAGATTTCTCCTATATTCCTGTGCTGGGGGATACCAGACATGCATAGTGATGAGGCTTTTACTTTTATGTCTTCAGAGAGGAAATCTACTGAGTTCCTGGCTCAAAATCCTCAACCTAAGTGATATAATGCTGCTGTTTAATATTTAACATTTATACTGAAAATATGAAGGCCATTCTCGGCTTTGTAGTCAAGAATGGTGAAAATATATCCTTATTACCTTACAAGGTTTAAAGTGGGACTTGTCTTTCTTCTGACAGAATCAATTAGCCCTAACTCCCCATGGCCAATGGAGAGAGCCAGGAAGTGCTGGCTGCCCGAACCTGCAGTAAGCATTTTTGCTTTAGTCTTTGGGGAAAACTAGACTTACAGATTTGTGACCTATGTTCCTCCTCAATGTCACTGCTCTCATCCTTCCAATAGGCTACCCAAGGCTTTTACCATGGAGCACAAGTACTTCCTGCAGAGTTGAAAGGCAAGCCTGGTCACTCCAGCTTCCTGGCTTAAGCTGATCCTTACAGGATTTGCCACAAAAACCTGACTTATTTGTTAGAATAGGATTCAATGTGTCGGCTACAACTTGCTAAGTCCTTGAATTATGATCAGCACTGTGTTACTGAAATATACTGCCTTGGAAATGGCACTATTTTAAATTACCTTTACAAAAACAGTCTAACACATGCCTTTTGCTCAAGGTATATTTCTTAACTTGGAAGCTGAATATCACTATGGAAATTCAGTTAGACACATCCCCCCCCCCCCCAATAAACTCTGTTATCTGTTTAGGCCAGGGAATGTGGCATAATTTTATTCATTATTAATAAATCTCTTTGGATTCCTACAGAACCAGATATCTTTACAGCTGAATTCTAGCAAACTTTTAAAGAACAATTAATACCAATACTTCTTACACTCTTCCAAAAAATAGAACTGGAGGGAATACTTCTTAACACATTTTACAAGGCCAGAGTCACCTTGATACCTAAGTTAGACAAACACACTACAAGAAAAGAAAACTACAGGCCCAATATATTTGATGAACATTGACACAAAAAATCCTCAACAAAATGTTAGCAAATCAAATTCAACAATACATCAAAAAGATAATATATCATGACTAAGTGGGATTTATCCCCAGCATGCAAGGTTGGTTTAACATGTGCAAATCAATCAATGTGATGCATTACATTAACAGACTGACAGACAAAAACCACATAATAATATCAATTGATGCAGAAAAAACATTTGACAAAGTTCAACATCGTTTCTTGACAAAACCTCTTAACAGTTTGGTATAAAAGGAAAGTTCAACACAATAAAGACCATTTGTGAAAAACACACAGGTTTTTTTTCTCTCTCTCTCCATAATCAATGAGGAGACACTGAGAGCATCTACTCTAAGATCTGTTAAAAGGTGAGGATACCCACTCTCACCACTTCTATTCAACATAGTACGGGAGGTACTATCAAGATCAATTAAGCAAGAAAAAAGAAATAAAAAGATATTCAAAATAGAAAGGAAGAAGTAAAGTTATCTCTAATTGCAGATGATGTGATCCTATATGTAGAAACCCCAAAAAACCACCAAAAAGATTTATTAACTCTGATGAATGAATTTAGTAAAGTCGCAAGAAACAAAATCATGATAAAAAAATCTTTGACATTTCTATATATAAATAATGACCTGGCCAAAAAAAGAAATCAAGAAAACATTTATGACAGCATCAAGCAAATAACATACCTCAGAATAAATTTGACCAAGGAGGTAAAAGACCTGCACACCAAAAACTATAAAACATTGACAAAAGATAACAAAGAAGACACAGATAAATGAAAAGATATTTCATGCTCATGGATTAGAAGAATTAATATTATTAAAATGTGTATACTATCTTAAGCAATATAAAAATTCAACACTATCCTTGTCAAAATTGCAATGACATTCCTTACAGAAATAGAAAAAAACAACTCTAAAATTTGTATGGAAGCACAAAAGACCTGGAATAGCCAAAGCAATTCTGAGAGAAAAAGCAAAGTTGTAAGCATCACACTTCCTGATTTAAAATTACAAAACTGTGGTAATCAAAACAGTAGAAAACTAATACAAAAACAGACACGTAGACCAGTGAAACAGAATACAGAGTCCAGAAATAAATCCAGGCGTATATGTCCAACTCATTTTCAACAAGGGCACCAGAAAAAAAAAAAAGGGTAAAGCATAGTCTCCTCAAAAGATGGTGCTGGAAAAACTTGATTTCCATCTGCAAAATAATGCAACTGAACCCTTATTTACACAAAAACCAACTCAAAATGGATGAAAGACCTAAACATAAGACTCAAACCATAAAACTCTTATAAAAGAAAACATAGGAGGAAATATCCTTGACATTGGCCTTGGCAATGATTTCTTGGCTAGCAGACCAAAAGCTCAGGATGCAAAGGCAACAATAAATAAATGAGACTACATCAAACGAAAAAGCTACCCAGCAAAGGAAACAATCAACAAAATGAAACGCCAACCAATAGATTAGGAAGAAGTATTTGGAAACTATATATCAGGGGTTAATGTTCAAAATTTATAAATAATTCATACATCTCAATAGCAGGAAAACACATATCCTGAAGAAAAAATATGCAAAAGATTGAATAAACATTTCTCCAGAGAAGACATAAAAATGGCCAACAGTTACAGGAAAAATCCTCGATGTCACCAATCACCAGGGAAATGCAAATCAAACCCACTGCGAGATACCACTTCACACTCTTAGGATTGCTGTTATCACATAGACAAAGAGATAACACATGCTGGTGCCGGTGTGGAGAAAAGGGATTACTGTTGTAGACTGTTGGAGGGAATGTAGGATCATGCAGCCATTATGGAAAACAATAGGGAGCTTCCTAAAGACATTTAAAATAGAACTACCATATGAGGCAGCGACCCTTCCCTTTCACATGCCAGGGAAATGAAATCACCACCTGGTAAAGTTACCTGCACTCCCACGCTCATTGAAGCATTATTCACAACAGCTGAGATATGAAAATCATCTGGGTATCCATCAGTGAATAAGTGGATAAAGAAACATGCAGTGCACATACACATTTTAAATAGGACGGCATCAATCAAATGAATGCTGGCATCACTGTGTGTCAGGCAGGACAGTCAAAGAAAATGGCGGAAGCGTGGCTAAGCCAATGTCATACTACACATTACTACCCTGCTTCAACTCAACTTTGAAACGTGATACACAGACAACATCTCTTTAAAATGTCTACATATGTTTTTGGCATCCCCTGTATACATTGGAATATTTCTTATTCAGCCTTGAGAAAGAAGTTGATCCTGTCATTTGTCACAATGTGGATGAATCTGAGACATTATGCTAAGTGAAATAAATCAGACACAGAAAAAAAAAATTGCGCAATCTCATTTATATGTGGAATCTTTTTAAAAAGGTCAAGAATGTAGAGATAGAGAATAACATAGTGGTTACCAGTGTCAGGGTTGGGTGGGACAGGAAATGGGTAGATGAGGGACAAAGAAAACAAAGTAGCAAATGTGTAGGAAGAACAAGCCAAAAGATTTAATGCGAAACATGAGAACTATCATTAATAACAGTGTACTGTATTCAGAAGTTCTGCAAAATACGTACTTTATAGTTGCTTTTGTTATGAAGGAGGGACAAATGGACAGCTATATGAGATGAGAGATATGTTAATTTGCTATGCTATAGTAACTATTTTACTATATACGCATCTTTTAAAAATTATTTTTATTTTATCTTTTTTGAGTCAGAGTCTCACTCTATTGCCCAGGCTGGAGTGCAGTGGCAAGCTCACAGTTACCACAGCCTCGATCTGCTGGGCTCAGGCGATCCTTCTGCTTCAGCCTTCCAAGTAGCTGGAACTATAGGCTCGTGCCACCACATCCAGCTAATTTTTTTGATTTACGGTACAGACGAGGTCTCACCATGTTGCCCAGGCTGGTCTTGAACCCGTGAGCTCAGGAAATCCTCTTACCTCCGCCTCCCAAAGTGCTGGGATTACACGCGTGAGTCACCACGCCTGGCTGTATGTTTCTTTTAACATCATGTTTCATATCTTAAATATACGCAATAAAGTTTATTTTACAATAATTTAAAAATAAATTAGAAGTCTTTTTTCTTGATTTGGAAATTGCATATTACCATGGAAATTCAATTGAACACACACCCACATATACACATACCCACAATAAACTCTATCATCTGTTCTGGCTAGAGAATGTGACATTATGATTTCATTCATTAAATCTATTTGGATCCTTACAGTGTCCCTGTCACAGTGCAGTGGACACAAAACAAGTATATGAGAGGGTCCTCCCTCTTGAGAAGGAAAGAAAGACAAAGAACTAGTTACTGGATGGCCGACTGTACCAGGGGTTTTTACACAGATTGTATCTTTTAATCAAAGCAGCCTACATGTCCATTTCACAGACAAAAATTCAGCCTCGAAGAGGTTAAGTATCTTGCAACTTGTAATCTGACCCAGGTCCATTTGGCTCAATACCCCATGATGTCTCTTATAACGGATGCATATAGCACACAGTCAGGAAGCAGTATGAGTAAGTATCCAATGAAACCCAAAATTAAATATCAGTTAGCACCCCAAATCTCAAAAAATCTGAAATCCAAGACACTTCTCATCCCAGTGATGTTGAATAAGGAATACTCAACTTGTATAATCAAATGCTAAGACTTAAAGTAGAAACTTCAAGTGCTTTAGGTGTTTGGTGTCAAGCAATTAATGTTTACTCTAATTATTACAGAGGATCTCAAGTAAGAAAATGCATGATTTAAAATGATCCTTGCAGGTGTGAAAGGTGTCAATCAAAATGGAGTCATTTATGTTAAAGAAAAAAAAAAAAGTCCTGAAAAAAAGGAGCCAGGACAAGTTATAACCCACAAATGCCTGATAACAAAAACGATCACAAAAGATGGCAAAACCCACAACTTTGCACAAAGGCCACTGCAATGTTATACACAAAAATACTTCTGCGAGGACATCAGTCAAGCAACTGCCTGTGTAGGCTTGGACTGATGCCACCCTTGTTATTGATCCTTGCAGCCAAGGATAATTATCTCCAAACAATTATGCAGACAGTGATGTCAGCAAGATGGCCATCTAGAAGTCCCTGGTGCTTGTCCCCGTGACAAAGACGGCCAAGATGACAAGGAAACTGCTATATTTTAACAAAAATAACTAAAGGAGAGTGCTGGAGTACATCAAAGGAGTCAAAGGACCTTGGATGAGCCCCCAGACTCAGGATGGCTCTACAGGGATCGGGGGGGAACACCTGGCCTCCACACCCAATTCCCCGCCGGGATCAACTGGTAAACCAGGAGGACTTTCTCCCTGTGGCAACAAGGTAAGCAAGAGGATCCTGGAAGCCCTTCAGCACCTTGGAAACCTACAGTTCTCACCAGTGGGATCTCCTGTAGTCCTGAGTGGTCACGGCATACCTTCATCCCTAAGTCTAAAGCGCCCTTGAACCACCTTCACCCTGTGGCTTGACGTTCCCAAGCTGAGCCACGAGCAACTATAACACATTTCCCCGCCTGTTACTACTGCATGGTGCCTCACCCCCAGGGACCCAAGTGGCCACTGAGCTTTATTGGTTCAGGCTCCTGGACTGCATGCATATTTTGCACCCTGGACTAAAATCTCCAGAGTACCCCTTATTCATTTTTTTTTTTTTGAGTTGGAGTCTCACTCCGTTGCTCGGGCTGGAGTGCAGTGGCATGCTCACAGCCGCCCCAGCGTCGACCTGCTGGGCTCAGGCAATCCTTCCACCTCAGCCTTCCAAGTAGCCTGAACTACAGGCACGCGCTACCACGCCCAGCTAATTTTTTTGTTGTTGCTTATTGTAGAGACGAGGTCTCGCCAAGTTGCCTGGGCTGATCTTGAACTCGCAGGCTCAGGCAATCTACTCGCCTCAGCCTTCCAAAGTACTGGAGTTTACAGGCTGAGTCACCAAGCCTGGTGCCTTATTCTCTTAAGTCAGAGAAAAATATTGCATGGGTTCACTTATATGTGGAATCATTAAAAAAAAAAAAAATAGGTCAAATACATAAGAGAGAGAGCATAAAACAGTGCTGTGCTCTGCTTCCCGGGGGTAAATCACAACCCAGCCTCC
This sequence comes from Tarsius wallacei, assembly GCA_963574415.1. NCBI lineage: Eukaryota > Metazoa > Chordata > Mammalia > Primates > Tarsiidae > Tarsius > Tarsius wallacei. The sequence goes on from CAUYQG010063168.1 coordinate 28,547, forward strand.
TGGCAGCCCCACCCCAGACCCAAGCTGTTAGATGGTGCCTCAAAGTCATAGATCCTGGTTCTATGGGAAATCTACATCCAACCCATTCACAGAGAGCAAACCTGCATCCCAAGACTCAGGTGCCACAACAGATTTGTGAGACCTTGAACATAAAACCCGGGCCCCACAGTCACTCTGAGCACCTGCTTCTGGAACTCAGTGCCACTGCAGCTGTTTGTAGGCTGTGCCACCTGACACCAGGAGAGATCCTCTCAGCTAAGTGTCTCCATTGTGGGGAAAATGAGACTAGAAAGACCCCAGAAGCCCTTGTCATTGAAGACATTAGCAATCTATGCTGCTACAGCCACTATCACAAACTTCTGCAGCCTAGCACTGAGGTGCTTACAGTTATTGATGATGTTGAACACTGCCAAAGAAGCTGCACAGAGATGATACAGGTGTACTCACTTGGAGACAGTGTCATCACACTCTTCTCAAATGGCACACTAAGACCCAACTGTAGATGAAAGCCTTTTTTTTTCCTTTGAAAGTCACTCTAAAAGTTTGGAAGAGCTGATTGTCCCACCAGATGCACAGACGTCCATGCAGGGACACCAGAAACACAAAAGAGCAAGAAAATTTGACACCACCAAAGGAGCACAGTAACTCTCTATAACAGACCCTAACGTAAAGCAATGAATGAATAGAAAAGGAACTCAAAATAATAATCTTAAGGAAACTCAATGATTTATAAGAAAATTCATATAGAGGATTCAATGACACCAGAAAAACAATTCATGATATGAATGAGAAGTTTTCACAAAGAAATAGTATTAAAAAGAACCAAGCAGAAATCCTGTAGCTAAAGAATTCAGTGAATGAAATTTTTAAGTACAATAGAGATCTTCAACAGCAGACTTGATCAAGCAGAAGAAATACTCTCTGAACTGGAAGACTGGCCATTATAAATTACACAGAGAAAAAATAGAACTAAAAATGAAAAAGGGCGAAGACAGCCTACAAGACTTATGGGACATCATTAGGCAAACAATATTTGTATTGTGGATGTTTCAGAAAGTGAAGAGACAGAAAACAGAGTAAAAATTTTTACTTAATAAAAAATAGCTGAAGACTTCCATCTGGGGAGATATATGGACATTTAAATCCAGAAAGTTCAAAAATCCCCAGACAGATTCAACTCCAAAAGTTCTCCCAAAGGCACGTTATAGTCAGTTTTACAAAAGCCAAAGACAAAGAGAGAATTCTCAAAACAATAAGAGGAAAGCAGCAAGCATATAAGAGAATCCCCATTAGATGAATAGTAGATATCTCAGCAGAAACTTTTCAGGACAGGAGAGAATGGGTTGATACATTCAAAGTACTGAAAGAAAAAAATGGCAACCAAGAATACTATACCTGGCAAAGCTATCCTTCAGAAATGAGAAAGAAATTTCCCTTGGATGATTAACAACAAAAACCAGAAAAGCTTATCTCTTTTGGTAAGCCCTTTTTGCTATAGGGACCGTATTCTTCTGGTTTGAGTACTCTGGTTTCTACAGACTTTACATTCTGTTTGTGATGCATATCTCTTCTGGTGAATTCACTTTTGGTCTGCACATCTGCTTTTTTATTTTGTTTGATATGCATGCCTGGCTTAACATTTTTGTCAGTATCGTGATTCGGGTTTCATTGTGGTTTGGTTGTGCACATCTATAAATAATTTGGAACTTTCACTTTTTCCCCTCCTTACTTGAACATTTTCCCAGAGCAAAAATAAACACTCTAAGTGGTGGACCGATGTCACCCTTGTTATTCTCGCAGCCAAGGATAATTATCTCAAAACAATTATGTAACCCTGCCTATTTTTCTTTTAAAAATCTTTGTTTTCCTTTACCTCCCTGAATACACATCGTGGACTATGTCACCATGTTCCCATTGCAATGCCCATTTCTGAGTATCATTTTCTGTTAGAGAGTCTCCCTATTTGTTATTTTTTTTATTTTTATTTTTTTTTGAGTTGGAGTCTCACTCTTTCGCCCAGACTGGAGTGCAGTGGCCGCTCCTGGCCACCACAGCCTCGACCTGCTGGGCTCCGGCGATCCTTCCACCTCAGCCTTCCAAGTAGCTGGAACTACAGGCGCGCGCTACCACGCCCGGCTGATTTTTTTTTGATTTATTGTAGAGATGAGGTCTCGCTTGCCCAGGCGGCCTATTTGTTATTTAGGATGACACAGGATTGCTACGATCAAATATTCTTTTAATCAAGAACTAGCACATATTTGTGATATAGAGTTTTTTTCTTTAAATTATTTTTTCTATTTTAAAAATTGAAATGAGTTTCCCACTACGTTGCCCAGGCTGGTCTCGAATATCCGGGTTCAAGAAAGCCTCCTGTCTAGGCCTCCCTGAGTGCTGGGATTACAGGCATGAGCCACCATGCCTGGCTATATTTTTAAATAAGTCAGTTCTTCTGGGCATTGCCCCCTAACTGTCCACTGTCCACTTCCCTTCCTATCCTGCTTAGAATTCTCAGCTTACCACCTTATACTCTGCTAATGCTTTGTTCTCTGTCTTTTTGTAGTACATATTTGATAAAATCCCATCACTGTGTGAAACAAACTACTGACCTTTCATGTGCACTAGAAGTTCCATAATACTGTTATCTTTAGTGCCTACAAGGGCATCTGATACCTACGAACACTCAATAACACTTGCTATATGGATGGAAACAAATGAAAAGAACTGACCGGTCAGAATAAATTTCCAGGCGCTAACATCAAATGGGCTCTCAGTTTCACTAAAGTCAAACAGACGGCTTGGCGATCCTGCTGTGTTTCCTTAACTCATGCCCTGCTAGATTTCACAACAATTCAGTCCTCCACTCTCTTGAGACCTTGAACACTCAATGGATGGCTTTGCCTCTGGAAGTCATCTGAACTCATAACTGCCCATCACAGGAGTATAGAAACCTACACTCCTATCCTATCGATGATCCTTCTGTTGTGATCCCCATGTGGTCTCTCTTCTGGACTCTGGCCAGTCTCTCCACCCGGGCCTTCGAACACAGCCCTACCACGTTCAGATGGACCTTCCTCTCTCTTGTACTTTTATATTCTCCTTCTCCCTGGAGAGTAGACACTTCCCCTGCGTTTTTAAACATACTTGCCTTCCATTGCAAACAAATAAGCAAATTACACACACAAAGACAACCACTCCCAATATAGCTCTTTGTAAGGTCCTGTATTTCTCCCCTATTTCTACATTCAGCAGTTATTTCCAATCTCTCTCTTCCTCACCCTTTCAGCCACATTTGGCATTCCCTGTTTCCTAGAGTACTGTTTTCTTTAGCGTCTGGAACACACATTCTGTGATTTTCTTTCTGTCTCCCTAAAGGCTTCTTCTACGTCCTTTTTTGTTGTTGTCTCAACATCTTCTATCCAGCCTCAGTGCTCACCTGCAGACGGTCATCACTTCTCTGTTCTGTCCTCTTTCTCTATCTCACCTCCACTTACAGCTTCAAGTCCCATCTATATTCAAAAGGCTCAGAAGTTTGTATTTGCAGCCCAGATCGTTTTCTCTGAGCACCAGACCTCGACATTTAATTGCTCACTCGACTTCTCTACTTGGATGTGTTAGGGCACTTTGAACTCAGCATGTCTGAAATTACACTCGTGCCCTTTCTTTACAGAACTGGTATTTTCTTCATGTTCCTTCTGTGAATGCCACCACCATCCACCCAGCTGTACCAGTTAAGAACCTAGGAGTCATCTTCAACAGCTCACTCCCTGTTGGCTTTCATATTCGTTCCAACATGAAGTCCTGTTGATTTTGCCTGGCAAGTTCCTCGCGGATCACCCCCTTCTCTCCACCCCTTCCTTCACTCCAGTGCAAGGCACTCTCCGCTGCCTCTTGTCTGGATCACTGGACTCCAGGGATCCATTCTTACCTTCCTCAAGTGTGCTCTCCACATTGCAGTCAAAACAGTCTTTTTGTTTTTAAAACACACATATAATTATGTCAACACACTCCTCTGTTCTTTCCATCAAAACATAGAAACAAAAACAAATCCCCAAACAACTCTTCAAAGTTCCCCATGGCTCTTGGGATAAAGTCAAAACTCCTAGTTTGTTCTACAAAGTCCTACTTCCTAGACTCGTCTCACCCTTACTCTGTCCTCCAGCTTCACGGGCCTTCTTTGAGATGTCTGCGTCTTCCTGCTTATACCTGCTGTTTCCTCTTTTTGAGCATCCTTTGTTTCCCCAGCCCCCATCCTTTCCTGTTCTCTCATTTTCTCACACATACCTGGTTACCTCTCACTCATCTTTCAGATCTTGGCTCCAACATCTTTTGCCTTAGAGAAGCCTTTTCTCAATTCACTGGCTACATCTACACACAGCACCATGCACGTCTGCTCCCAAGCACTTGACACTAAAAGTTTTATACTGGTTCTTTGATTATTCTATTATTATCTTTTTCTACTGTATGCTCTATGATAGCAAGATTGTGCCTTCTTTTGGTCACCAGCACCTTGCGTAGAGTCTGGCACACTAAACTTTCTCGGTATTGGTTGAATAAAAAAGTAAGCTAATAAAGTTGAAAGCTTGGGCATGGATGAAGCATCGTGTATTGAGGGAACAGTCCTAAGATGGAACTTGGTGAACGAAACATCTTAAGGGGGGAGGCAGAGGAAGAAAAAACATGTTGGGAGGAGGAGACAAAGAAATAATGGCCCTAGTGGAAGCCTAAACCAAGGAAGGCATGAGCTTTGAGAGTGCAGAAGTGCCATCAGTGTCTTGGGCCCCAGGCATTGTAAGAACTGGGAAATGAAGCTGGTTTATAGGGCAGAATGGTAGGTGAGGACATAGGAGCAGGGAGCTGACTTCTCTTTCAAATTTGGTGTTAAAAGAAATAAGAGAGGAAAGACAGTATCCCTTTTGGCCTTTCTATGCTACTTGGCACTGTTGAGCGTGCCTTCTTTCCTCAGACTAGGGGTGGTGGGTTCATAGAGAAAGACACTTTTCCGATGAGAACATTGTGAAAAAAAGCAATTTAGTGCAGCAAGGTTCTGGGCAAGATGGAAGGGTTTGGATTAAGAATGTGGGTGGAGCATGAGACTGGAGACAGGCTGCACGCCTCTTTTGAAGCTGGTTGAATGGACAAAGGTACAGATTTGCCCAAGGGTGAATTGGAGGGACGTTTTGTGACTCTGTCTGTGCCACAGACTTCTTTATGGACAGAGAGAGCACTAAGGTGGAATCAGTGATGGCAATTTTAAGTAGAAAAAACAAAATCAAATGTTATTTTTATTCCCAGCAGTCTTAGGATGGAAGCAGGAGGGAATGCTCTCACCTGCAGTGCAGATGCACACTCTGCTTTCCATACTGATGCCATAAACAAGCCTTTCCACACAGCAGGTGTCTCTAGCCTTTGGGTACAGGCATACCTCATTTGACTGCACTTTGCTTTATTGGGCTTCACAGATAACACAGTTTTCACACATTGAAGGGTTGTGGCAACCCTACTTCAAGCAAGTCTACTGACATCATTTTCCAACAGCATGTGCTCACATTTTGTGTCTCTGTGTTAGGATTTTTTAGCAATAAAATATTTTAAATTAAAGTACTTACATTTTTGGATACAATGCTATTACACACTTAATAGACTACAGTATAATGTAAGTATCACTTTTGGATGCATTGGGAAACCAGAAAATCTGTGGCTTGCTTTATTGCAATATTCACTTTGCAACGATGGTCTGGAACTGAACACACAATGTCTCCAAGGCTTGACTATATTTTCCATGAAGTACAGGATCATCCCTTTTATTTCCCGAAAGAAGGAAGCCAATCAGAGAAGACCGATCATCTGTCCCTGTCCTCTAATTTACCTCCAGAGTTTATGACGGTGCTTAACCAACCGCAAGTCTGCAGTCTACACTGGTGGAATAAATGGATAAAAGATGGTCTCTCTGGGAATAATTCCCCCATTCCCCTGAACCCAAACTTTCTGCTTACTTGTCCTTCTCTGGTATGAACTCCACCTGTAAGGGCAGGATCCATGACCTCTGTACTCACTGTTCTACCCAGTGCAGAGCCTGGCTCATAGGATAAGCTCAATACACACTCATAGAATGAAGACTGCGTCCCTGAGCTTTAGTGTTGAGGCTGCCAGCCTGGGCTGTCATCTTCACCAGAGGTTTTTGTTTGTTTGTTTGTTTGCTTTGTTTTGTTTTTGTCTTAGGTTCAAAAGTCCTTAATGTGGTTGATGGGGCAGTTGTTTGTTCTTCCAGATAGTTGAAGCAGCGGAAGTGTGGCTTCAGGTTTTGAGAAGCGAGGGCTGTTTTCTCTGTGCTGGGCAGATGTTTTCAGGGAGCAAAAAACACACAGAGAAGAGGAGCAGCAGGCATTTTCCTGGATGTGACCTTTGTCAATCTGGTGCCGTTTTAAGGTTCAGTGTGTGGGCTCAGCAGCTCTATACACTCTGTCCAGACAGTCAGCAGAAGTTTTACATTTTAATGTAGCCCAGCTTATCAATTCTTCGTGGATCATGCCTTTGGTGTTATATCTATTTTTTTTTTTTTTTTGGAGTTAGAGTCTCACTCGGTTGCCCAGACTGGAGTGCAGTGGCCGCTCCCAGCCACCGCAGCCTCGACCTGCTGGGCTCCAGCGATCCTTCCGCCTCAGCCTTCTGAGTAGCTAGAACTACAGGCGCGCGCTACCACGCCTGGCTAATTTTTTTGATTTATTGTAGAGATGAGGTTTGGCCTGCCCAGGCGGGTTTCGAACCCGTGGGCTCAGGCAAACCACTCACCTCAGCCTCCCAAGGCGCGGGATGACAGGCTGAGCCACCGAGCCCGGCTTTGTGTTATATCTAAAAAGCTATCGACACACTCGAGGTCATCTAGGTTTTCTCCTATGTCGTTTCCTAAAATTTTAATAGTTTTATGTTTTCAACTTGGGTCTATGATCTGTTTTGAGTAAATTCTTGTGAAGGGTGCAAGGTCTGTGTGTAGACTCATGTGTTTGCCAGTGGATGTCCAGTAGTTCCAGCATCATTTGTTGAAAAGACGATCTTCGCTCCCCTGTGTTGCCTTTGTTGCTTTGTCACAGACCAGTTAAGATCAGTTGGCTTTATTTATGTGGCTCTGTCCCTGGGTTCTCCATTCTGTTCCTTGGATCTATGTGTCCATCCTTTCACCAATAGCACAACCATGTTGGTTACTGTAGCTTTATAGTAAGTCTTGACATGCGGTAGTGTCAGTCCTCTGACTTTGTTCTTTCCCTTCAAAATCAAGTTGACTCTTCTGGGTCTTTTGCCTCTCTATGTAAACTTCAGAGTCAGTGTGTTAATATCCACAAAATAACTTACTGGGATTTTGAGTGAAATTGAATTGACTCTATAGATCAAGTTGGGAGGAGCTGACATTTTGACAATATTGAATTTTCCTATCCATGAACATGGACTCTCTCTTCGTTATTTAGTTTTTGTTTTATACCTTTCAGCAGTTTTGTAGTTTTTCAATTAAAGATGTAGCCTATATCTGGTGCAATGGTCTGTCCTATAAGCTCATTTTTCTGAGAGACCTAAGAAGAGTTGTTGATTTTTCTGTATGTTCAGCTTTTTGCTTGCTGTTAGGACATAGAAGCAACTTTTAAGCTTTTTACTCCAGTCCAGAAACCAGAGGTGCTCAGACAATCAGCATCCACTTAGCTGGAGAAGTGGTGGCCTCTGTCAGTCACAGAAAGACACTGATTTCTGAAAAGTTCAGTGTATGTTAGGTTTGGGGGAAGGAGAGATGGAGACTCACATTTACTGAGCATTTGCCCTGCACAAGGTATCCTGCACTCCCTTCCTCTCACGGCAGTACTTCTAAGTGGGGTTGTCATCATCATTTTCTAGAAGAGGAAACTGAGGCTCAAGAGAGGTCCAGCAACTCATAAGAAAATCACACACTGAGTAGAAAAACTAGAATTCATTTTTTTGGCTTTGAAAACCAGACATTTATTGAGCATATGCTGATGCCAGGCTCTGTGGCAGGTATTGAAGAGCAGAGTACATTCCACGAAATGCAAGAGAATATCACAACACAGTGTCTCATGCACCCCCTGGGAAGGCGAGCCAAACGTGTGATAAGAGAAGAGCCTCCTTCAGGAGAAGGCTGGTTCTGATGGTGCACGTGTAGCGGTTATCTGGGAGAGAGGTGATAGGGCTGGGAAAGTTTCCCTGTGGGAGAAAGGAACCCTGAAAAGCCCAGTGCACTCAAGGGAACTGCAAATGGCCTGGTGTGGCCGTAGCAGTCATTGCGTTTGGATGACTGGCAAGGGATAAGTCTGGGAGAGCAGTGCAGGGGTCTGCTTCTGATTTGAAAGTTTCTATGCATTATGCAAAGAGGTTCTGATTTAATTCTGAAATCAACAAGGAGCCAAGAAGAGTCTGAAGCAGTAGCATGCCGTGATTGGATATGCTTCCAGGAAGATTGTTTGGATGGGTGAGCAGACTGTGGCAGGGAGACTGGTTAGGAGGCTGTCCCTGTAGTCCCGGGAGGAAGCTGAGGGTGTGAACCAAGGTGAGGAATTGGAGGCAGGGAGGAGCGATGCTGCACAGAATGCACCAGCTTCTTGATCCAGTTAATGAAGGGAGAGAGAGAGAAAGGAAGGAGCTAGGATGACTCCCTTATTTCTGGCTTGGGCAGCTGGAGGAAGGGTGGTGTCATTCACAGAAGTAGGAGGAACAGAAGGAAGAACAGCTTTTGTGGGGGACGGTGGTGAGCTTGGTTTTGGACAGGTTGGATTTGAGATGCACGTGGGGAATCCAACTGGTGTTACTCAGTAGTCAGACATATGCAACAGGAGCTCACCAGAAAGCTCCGAGTGAAGCCGGAACCATGACTGGGACCATGCTTCTCTGAGGAGAATGCATGCGGTGAGGAAAGAAGAACCATAGCCAGGATGCTGGGTGCACCCACGCTTAAATAATGGCCTGACAGAGCGGAGTTCAGCAAGGAATCCAAGAGTGAGTGAACCTAGAAGCAGAAGAGGGTGAACACACGGAGGCAGGCGCTGCCGCCTGTGGCTAAGAGAAGGAGCTTTGTGGCTGGGACCAGCTTGGGGCTCACCAAGCCCACCCCTCCCTTCCTGGGCACATAAGGAAGCTCAGGCTCCAGCCTCCCCACATCCAGCCAGAGCCAGGGACAAGGGCTGATAGTGAACGCGGGCCAAGGACATGTGCATTTCAGACCAGGTGCCTCTTCCTCAAGTTCTTTTCCCTCCCATCCATAATACCCTTGGAGATGGCATGTGAGAGGACCCAGATTTTGACTTATCATGCCAGCACAGCCTGGCCTATCTTTCCTGACCCTGGTTCTGGGATCACATGGCTAGGTTTGAATCCTCTCGAATCCTGGCTTTACCACTTGCCAGCTGTGTGACCTTGAACAAACTGCTTAATTTCTCTGTACCTCAGTTTCCTCATCAGCCACATTGGGCTAACAATAATGTCTCTCTCATATAGTTGTCTGAGGATAAAATGTGGTGGTGAATGTGAAGCATGCAGAACAGTGCTAAAGACTCTAGAAGGGGTGGCTCAAGCCTGTAATCTCAGCACTTTGGGAGGTGGGAGTGAGAGGATTGCCTGAGCTCAGGGGTTCGAGACCAGCCCGGGCAACTGGGCAAGACCTCGTCTCTACAATAAATTAAAAAAAAAATAGCTGGGTGTGGTAGCACATGCCTGTAGTTCCAGACACTCGGAAGGCTGAGGCAGAAGGATCGCCTGAGCTCAGCAGGTTGAGGCTGCAGTGGCCGTGAGCATGCCACTGCACTCCAGTCTGGGGGACAGAGTGAGACTCTGACTCAAAAAAAAAAAAAGAAAAAAAAAAGACTCTAGAACATTGGAAGCTAATGAAGAGACTGTCAAACATGGAGGATGGTTCGTGACAGGGGTTGGCAAACTATATGACCTGTAGGTCAAGTCTATTCTGCTGCTTACTTTTGTAAGTAAGCAGCAGAATAGACTTAAACTCAGCTAAGAGCAAAGTTTGGATTTTTAAATGGTTGAAATAAGTCACATGAAAATTATACGAAATTAAAATGTCAGTGTCCATAAATAAAGTTTTACTGGAGCACAGCCATGCTCATCTGCTAACATACTGTTACAACTGATGTGGCATGACAATGTCAAAGTTTGAGTATCTGCAACAGAGGCCGTATGGCCCACAAAGCCTAAAATACTTACTAGCTTTATAGAAGAAGTTTGAGGACCCCCGTTCACTGTGTCAAGAAAGGTCAAGAAAGATAACTAAAAAGTGGCTAACTGGAAAGGGCAACAGATTGCCAGTGTCCTTGATAATGGCTTTACTGGAGCGGTGAAAGTAGAAAGCAGATGTTGGTGCCAGGTAGATCAAAGTTTGATTCCTGATGCTACAACTTGCTGACTGTGTGGTCCGGGAAGTCACCTAAGTGCTGTGAGCCTCAATTTCCTCGGATGTCAATGAGAGACATGAGCAACCTTCTTGAGTTATTGTAAGGAGCAGCAATGATGCCTGTTAGCCACCACACAGTGCCTGGTGTAGCGGAGGCACTCAATAAATCTAAATTTTTGCTTCATTTAATTGACTGCAACCAAAATTGTCATTCATTTATTTTTTAGAGGCGGTGCCTTTTCACTTCTACTATTTTATTTTTGTCTTCTATCTTCCAATGTTTTGCATTATATGTTAAGTTGGTGCTTAAACCTCACCTCTTTAGTGAGGGTATCCATTTAATACTGACCAACTTGTTTAATGCCGTAAGCTGTTCATTCCCCCAGCACTCCTAGCCCGCTTGTCCTGTTCTACTTTTTCTTGCCTCATAGAGCTCACCATCTCCAACAATTAGAGACGTTACTAATTTATTATATTCGGTCGTTTACGCTCTGTCTTCCCTACTAGGATGTAAGCTCCTTGTAGCCACAGCCCTTGCTTGTTTTATAAGCATATATATTTCAAGTGCTTAAACAGAAACGGGCACACAGTTGGTGCTTAATTAATATTTGTTGAATGACTACATTTAAAAGAGCAGGTGAGGAGTTTTCTTTTTAATCTTGCTGAGGATTGGATGTGCTCCTCCCACCCGGGGACTCCACCTTGTCTTTTTTCACCTTTGTAAAATTCTCAGCTACTGCCTGTTAAAGACAACCTCTGCGCCATTCTCTCCCGGAATTCCTTTCAGAATACATTGACTCAGTCATTCTGTTCTCAATGTCCCCTAAATTCTTTATCATATTTCTCAACTCTTCATCTCTCTGCTTTATCTTGAGGCAATTTCCTTTGCTTTATCATGAAGCCTTTTTTAAAAAAAAACTGTGTCCAGTCTACTATTCAACCTGTTAATAGATTTTTCTTTCAATGACGATTTGTGTGTGTGGGCCTAGAATGTCTGTTTCTTCCTTTTCTGCTTCTTCCTTCCCATTCATTCGCGGACTTGTTTCATGGCTTTTAATCTTCTCTTTGAATATTTCAAGTATTCCTATATTCTGGTTTTTTCCCTCCAGATTTTTCTGTTCTTTGGGGTTCTTTAACTAGCTGCCTTCCCTATTATGGTTCATTTCTTTGTGCAGTCTTTACTTCTGTATTGTCAGTGGGTGTTTGACATTTGCCCTCTGCTGGGTCTATGGGTCGGCAACTGAGAAGGCTCCCAAAACGTATCACTGACTGATCTGTCTGTGAGGGTCAGGACGGGAGGCAGTATATTGTGGGTGCTAGGAAATGCGCCCTGAGTCAGGGGTCCCCAATCCCCAGCCCTTGGCCTGTTAGGAACCGGGCTGCACAGCAGGAGGTGAGCGACAGGTGAGCGAGCACGAGTGAAGCTTTCATCTGTATTTATGGCCACTCCCCGTCTCTCACATGACTGTCTGAGCTCTGTCTACTGTCAGATCAGTGGCGGCATTAGACTCTCATAGGAGCGCAAACCCTGTTGTGAACTGTGCATGCGAGGAATCTAGGTTGGCACTCTCCTTATGAGAATCTAATGCCCGATGCCCTGAGTTGGACCTGAGGTGGTGAGGCTTGCGTCCTCTCCCGTCACCCCCAGATGGGACTGTCTAGCTGCAGGAAAACAAGCCCAGGGTGCCCACGGATTATGCATTATGGTGAGTTGTATCATTATTTCATTATACATTACAATGTAATAGCAATAGAAATAAAGTGCACAATATGTAATACACTGGAATCATTCTGAAACTGTCTGCTCTCACCCCTGATCCGTGGAAAAATTGTTTTCCATAAAACTGGTCCCTGATGCCAAAAAAGGTTGGGGACCGCTGCCCTAAGTTCACGTCCCTGTTAGGTAACTACTTGTGCAACCTTGGGCAAATTATTCTTTAAGTCCTTATTTTCTTGTCTGTGAAATAGAAATAATAATTCCTACTTCCTAGAGATTTTGTGAAGAATTAGTGAGGCAGTTGACGTAAGGAACTTAGCACAATGTTTCGCATGTCATGAGTGCCTAATCAATGTCAAAAATTACTATAAATATGTGGTAGTATTACAGTGCTTGTCGATATCAACTGTTTGCTTTGTGCTGAAAGGAAGAAACTTAATGCTTGAAAAATAGTTTCGAGTATGTACATTAAGTGTACAGCCAGTCATTACATGTGGATGCTGGTCAGATCTGTCTGCTTTCTATGTGATGAACATTAGTTGAAGATGGGAACAAAACCTCCCACAACAACATCTCACTTGGCTCTCAGTCATTGCTGACGAGCACAGATGGGAGGGGGTGGAAAGTTTTAGACATTAACTTAAAAAAAAAGAGCCTAATTAGGGAGTTGGATCATTCGCCAACTATTTGGGATCATTAAAATACAGCAGCAGGGAGAGTTCTTCTGCTCAGAATAAAACGACCCAGATAAATTTCTTCAGTTTTATTCAAAGAGAAAATGTACTTAACTTCTTGGCTGTATTCTCATTCCCTTCCAAAGGTCTGTAGTAGAACAGCGGAATCTGTAGTTGACGCTCAGGAAATATTATTATAATAGTTTATGAGTGGGAAGGGATTAAGACACAGGCAAACTCTTGGGCGAGAGAACCTAACCTCTCTTCCTTTCTTTTTTTTAAAAAAATAATGTATTTATTATAGAGTTGTGGGGTACAAGTGAGGATTTACTACGTAAGTAGGCTGTATGCAGGTGAAGTTTGGACTTCTAGGCGGCCTTCACCCCACCAGTAGTGGACCAGGTACCCCTTGTGTTGTCACGCAGCTCCCACCGTCCTCTCTCCCTCCCTCCATCCTCCCTCTTTCCTTCCCCTCGCAGTGTCCAGCAACTGCTGGTCCCACCCTTGAACTAATGTGACGCATGTTCAGAGCCCACTTATGAGTGAGAACATGCGGCATTCCGTTGTCTGTTTCTGCGATAGGTCATTTAGTGTGACGGCCACCAACGGCATCCAAGTTGCTGCAAGAGCCATGAATTTGCAAGAGAATCTCTTTTCCATCTCATGCAACTTTCAGCCACAAACCTTTCCTTAATTAACTGCTATTTTGGATCATCGGAGAAGGGAGGGTCAAAGAGCCACACTTAGTGAACGAAAGCTATAGACTACTGTAATTTATCATGTAATATGTTATTAGTTATCTGCGCAGATTTCACAGAGTCTAATTCTCATAAAACATTTCAAAAGGTTAAAATGAAAAACATTTAAATAGAGAACCATTTTTAGATTTTTAATACCTGGTCTTCATAATCAGATCCTGTATCGAGGGCCTCTCCAGTGTCCACCATCATTGAAGGGTCAAGGTCACTTGAACCTAAGATTAGGAAAGACAAGTTAAACTGATGGAGGTTTTCTGTGTGTGTTTCCAAAATGAACAGTCTCTCACTAGGTTTCCTTATTGTCCTGTGGTTACATCAAATTCACAAATATTTCTGGATTCTTCTCATCTGCCAGGCACAATGTTTTCACTGGAGATCAAAAATGCAGAGACTCTGGCCACTGTCACTGTTCTTAAGAAGAAAATAGTATTGTAGGGGAGACTAATTGGTCAACAGCAACATTCAACATTCAAAGAAGAGTGAGCCTGCTAATTCTGACTAGTAATGGAGGTGATGAGTGGAACTGGGATTCTTCACAAAGTACTAAGCCAGGGATGTCCAACCTTTTGGCTTCTCTGGGCTGCATCAAGTAAAGAGGAATTGTCTTGGGCTGCACATAAATGACATAATATAGTTAGTGCATAGACATAAAAAGACTTATTTTTATATTAAAACGTTCAGAAAAATGAGGACTATATGATGTAAAACTAGTGGAAAATTTGACTTTGTTTTCGTAAAACTAATCTATCAGTGTATGGTTTGATGGAAGTGATTGCAATCTTTTTTTTTTTTGAGTTGGAGTCTCACTCTGTTGCCCAGGCCAGAGTACAGTGGTACACTCATGGCCACTCCAGCATCAATCTGCTGGGCTCTGGAGATCCTTCCGCCTCAGCCTGCCAAGTAGCCGGAACTACAGGTGTGCGCTACCCCACCCAGCTAATTTTTGATTCACTGTAGAGACGAGGTCTTGCCGAGTTTCCCAGGCTGGTCTCAAACCTGTGGGCTCAGAAAATCCACTCTTTTTGACCTCCCAAAGTACTGGGATTACAGGCTGAGTCACCGAGTCTGGTCATGGTTGCCATTCTTAGTGAGTTCTCAAGGTGCTTGTCAGAAATGTTTGTTTGGATTTTGCTCTTTGTCTGCTTCATAACTGAAGACAGCTGCTCACAAATGTATGTGCTGCCAAAAAGCGATGCCTTGAACAAGGCGTGATTGTGAACTTCAAAAATGGAGCTACCCATGGGGTCATGAAGAAAATAAATGCTGAAAAACACATGATGTTAAAAGATTTTGTGGGACCACACGACTAGCTGTCCTGAGCTGCGTGTAGCTTGTGGGCACAGGTTGGACATACCTGAATGAATGGATGAGCCTGAACTTTGAGGGTGAATATGGGTTGTCCAGGAGTAACTGAGGTGGAAGAAACACCGTGAGCAAAGTACAGTGTGGGAGGAAAGAAAGGGCTTCCAGAAATAGGAAGGACTGTGTTTGCTCACTCCATGAAAGCCTATTTCTACTCAAGTCGTTGGGTCACCTTAGTCCCTGAAGGTGAGAAAAATTGGGTTAACTTAATGTATTCATAGATCATTTCCCCAGGTACTGCAGGTTTTATTAAACTGCTTACTCACTAATCTCCAAGGCTCAGACTTAAACTGGTCATTTTCACCATGGGGCTTCATTGTTCTCATTTAGTAAGTCTTTCCTGCTGGGAAGTTACATCACCTAACTAGCCAGAAAGAAAGAATTCAGTGCTGCCCATAAAATATTACATAGTCTATGAAAAAACAAACCATCTCATGTTTCATCGTAAACTTGGCCTTGGCAGATAATTCTTGGTCAGTATATGCAATGAGTAATGATCAATGAAGATGGATTAAAAAAAGATCCATACACTTTTCAGATATAGAACTGTCCCCTAGAAGCTGCTTTTGTTCTTTCTTCCAAAACGAGTCAAGTATGTCCTCACCCAGTCCTTTGTCATCTCTTGTCTTCTGTTCTTTTTTCCTTGTTGTTGTCGTTGTTGTTATTATTCTTATTATTATTGAGTTGAGGTCTCATAGGCTGGACTGCAGTGGTGTGATCATGATGATCACGGCTCACGGCAGCCCTGACTTCCTGGGCTGAGGTGATCCTTCCACCTCAGTCCCCCAAGTAGCTGGGACTACAGGTGTGCCCCACCATGCCCGGCTAATTTTTTGATTTTTTTTTTTTATAGAGATGAGGTTTCCCTATGTGGCCCAGTCTGGTCTTGAACTTCTGGGCTCAAGCAATCCTCCCGCCCCACCCTTTCAAAGTGCTGGGATTACAGGAGTGAGCCACCACACCCAGCCTCTTCTCTTATTATGATCACCCTTGCTGTCTACCAGAAGTATAAAGTGCTAGTTATTACCAATTTGATGAAGTACTAAGCAGTTAGTCATTGTTTATTGTGTTTGTCTCTTTATTTTTTTTTTTAAGATGATGAAGGTTTTCAAAATAGAGATACGTGAACCATCAGACCATTCTGGAAAAGTAATTGTAGCGTCTTCACATAACAGCTGCACGAGTGTGTTCCCAACAACTCCAGGTTGTTGTCAGGCACATGGTCAGAGCAAGTCCTGACAGGCCATTGTGAATAAAGGGGTTGCTAGAATGGAGCTGGGAAGACTGTACACCAGGCTATTAAAGTTAGAGGGACGATGTGGGATATATGTATATATACATATATATATATAATAAGTGGGATTATATATAATTTTTCTACCTTTGTACTTTTGGTAATTTTCAAATAGAAATTTTTGCAAGGCATATTTTAGGGCCAAAATACTCGATGGTCTTAAAGTCCAGCGTGAAGGTCAGGTTTGCACTTGTGTCGTAAGGCAGTGAAAATGTCAGAAGAAAAACGTCTGTTTTTCCATGATAAGATCATAGACGTTTTAGAACCAGCATTTCACAGAATCCCACCCCCTCATTTTGGAAAGGAGGAGAATGAGATGCACAGAAGTTAAAGAACTTGGCCAAGGTCACGCAGAAGGAGCCTGAGATCAAAGACAGATCAGTAGCGCCTACAGTTCTTTCTAACACACCCTGTTGGCTCCAGATTCGGAGCAGAGGCAACCTGGAGGGCTTTGCACGACTTATCTTTCACCCACAGTTCTCTACAGGCGAGGACCTGGAGGGGGGCGCTGTCTGTTTCACATTCTGAGAAAATGGGGAACCTTGAATGGTGGATGGTTAGGCAGGTTGCCGGTGGCTGAGGGTGCAAGGGTTCGCAGTGGAATTCCAAAAGCTGTGCCCCTTTCTGGGCGGCTGCTACTGACAGCAGTGTCAGAGAGAATGCACATTCTATTTGGCTTTCATTACTCCCACAATACGGTTATTACCTACCACTGACCAGGGGATGTGGTGACAGCTACGTGGATTCCAGTGGTACCCCGACTTCAGCTGTGTTTAGAGGGATTTATAGAGAATGCGCAATGTGGTCTGAACGTGAAATCTTATTAAACGTATAGCTGCTTTTCGCTCCTGTGTCCTGCTTGTTTTATTTAATTAGGGACTATTCTTTCGGTGGTTTGAAAAGTACAGCACGAAGGGCTCTTAAACAACCCAGTTAGCAGATATTACACATTAATATTTGAAGCTGGAACAAGATAATTAGAAAACCATTTTCGGTAATGGCAGAGTGGAAAGATCTTTGTCTAAAAGAAAAACTCCTGCTAATAGGGATGAAGAAACTGGCTTTCCTAGCAAAATGCTTTTCACAGAAATTTTATTGTATCATGAAGGGACGGGGTTTCTTGACACCCGGTTGCTCCTGGCAACAGTATTAATATATCACAGAAAGCAATAGACAAAGGATATCATTATCAGCTCAGATAATGATGGAGTGGTTTTCGTTTTCTTTCAGCATTGGTTGTTTGGCTTGCTGAAAATGGACCTTTAATAATAGTCAAAGGTTTGACATACGAAACATGAAGGTAGATATAGATGTGGGTACAGATTTTTCCTCCTATCATTGACTAATTTAACACACAAGACAACTGCAATGATCGTGTTACTCAAAAAAGATAGCAAAATTAGGAATTTATGAATGATGTAGAGTGTGGTCTTCTTGTCTCCCTATTTTGAATTTTTTGATTTATTTTCAGACTTAAAAATATTCTTTCTATAGATAATAGAGAAAGGTATGAGCTGAGATATGGAATCCCAGAGGGAGTACTTGGCGTCACTCATTTTAGATGCAGAATGGCCCTTGGAAATATTATTTTCAGATTGTCCCCTTAATTTTGAGCGAGAAGATGATACATGTTGGCTTTAGAGGGTCAGAGGCTGACCCTATTACTTTCCGGGACAAGGTTGCAGACTTTTTCCTCTTAGTAGATTTTGACCCTAAACTTTCAGGAAAATCCTCTTCCTATTTTGAGTACCAGGACCCTCCTGCAAGTGCAGGACTTCTCGTGCAGGGAAGGGCATCTGTAAATAAAACTCCTCTGATGCTTATAGAGCCCTAAGGAAATACTGAATTGGTTTTCTCTTGTCTCTTCCATTCAACTGCAAGCTACCCTGTCCAAGTAGGGCTGAGTTTCACTTCTGGGTCTAACCACAAAGCTTAGAAGCTGAAGCATTCAATACGCATGTGCCGCATACCTGAAAATGAATAAAAGGACCTTTCCACTCCCTTTACATATCTTGCCCTCGTCCATTCCCTCTACGAACATTAAACATCGCCTGTAAGTGCCCAGTCTGCATCTGGCACCGCGAGTCCAGCTCTGATTCCAACAGGCATGGTAAATGTCAGTGACAGCGTGCATCAGAAATCCTTTGAGGACGAGCACTGTGTTTATTTGGAAAAACCACATATCTATTTTTTAGTTAGAGTCTCATTCTGTCACCCAGACTGGAGTGCAGTGACATGATCACGGCTCACTGCAGTCTTGACTTCCTGGGGCTCACATGATCCTTCCACCTCAGCCTCCTGAGCAGCTGGGACTACAGGTGCGTGCCATCACAGCGGCTATTTTTTTTTTTTTTAATATTTTGTGAAGACGAGGGCTCACGCTTTTGCCCTGGCGGGTCTCGATCTCCTGGGCGCAAGCAATCCTCCCACCTTGGCCTCCCAAAGTGCTGGG
>CAUYQG010063169.1:0-26920 GCA_963574415.1 Tarsius wallacei
CCTGGAAATGACTATACAGAAATTAATATGGAAACATAAACGACCACGAAAGGTCAAAACAATCCTTAGCAAAAGAAACAGATCAGGAGGTATCACACTTCCGGAGTTCAAACTTTACCATAAAGGCTACAGTAATCAAAACGATCTGGTACTGGTACAAGAACAAGCACATAGACCAATGGAACAGGATAGATTCTGGAAGCAAAACCTCAATTTCTCAACAACTCATCTCTGACAAAGCCTCCAACAACAACCACTGGGAAGAGGAGAACCTACTCCGTAAATGGTGCTGGGAAAACTAGCTGATCACATGCAGAAGATTGAGACAGGACCCCTACCTATCACCATACACAAAAATCAACTCTAAATATATCAAAGACCTAAACGTAAAATTTCAAACTATAAACATAAAATCCCAAATGCAGGAAACACCCTTATGGAAATTGGAACTGGCAACCAATTCCTATTTAGAACCCTAAATGCCCATACCTCTAGAAATAAGATAGACAAGTGGAACCTCACCAAACTAACAAGCTTCTGCAAAGCAAAAGAAACCATCAAGAGAGCAGGGAGACAGCCCACAGACTGGGAAAAAATATTTGCCAACTGTATATCTGACAAAGGTCTAACATCTAGGATCTACAAGAAACTCAAACGTGCCAAAAGGAAGAAAACAAACAGCCCCACTAAAAAGTGGACAAAAGACATGAATAGACACTTCTCAAAAGAAGATATACGTGCAGCCAACAGACACATGAAAAAGTGCTCAGCCTCACTCATCATCAGAGAAATGCAAATCAAAACCACATTGAGATACCACCTAACCCCAGTAAGAATGGCCATCATTAATAGAACAAAAAACAACAGATGCTGGCGAGGATGCAGAGAAAAAGGAACGCTTCTACACTGCTGGTGGGAATGCAAACTAGCGCAACCTCTTTGGAAGACAATGTTGCAATTTCTAAAAGAACTAGAAATCGACCTTCCATATGACCCAGCAATTCTCCTATTGGGAATATACCTGGAGGAACTCAAATCATTCTACAAAAAAGATACCTGCACACATATGTTTGTTGTAGCTCTATTCACAATAGCAAAAACATGGAAACATCCATGCTGCCCATCAAAGCTGGAATGGATAAAAACAATGTGGTATATTTACAGAATGGAATACTATGCAGCCATGAAGAAAGACAAATACATGGACGCTGCAGCAACTTGGATGGATTTGGAGTCAATCATACTCAGTGATCTATCACAGAAAAAAAGAACAGAGTACCATATGTTCTCACTCATAAGTGGGCCTTGAATAATTATATCTGTATAAGACTGGGATTGGCAGTAGTGGGAAACTGTCAGGGGAGGGGGAGTGAGATTGGTAGTTGAGGGAAACTGTCAGGGGAGAGAGGGGTATACCTCATCAAAAAGGGTGCCTGCATAATCATCGTTTGTATACCTAACCCTGAATTGTACCCCACAAGTTTATAATTTTAAAAAAATGTAAAAAGGCATTTTATGAACCTTGAAAAAAGTATGACAAAAATAAATAAATAAATGGATTTCTTCTTGGTTTAATACCACATTCAAACTAGACATTGTCTCAGAATTGTCTGTAGATTTTACATCACCAATGCCTATGTGGAACCATCTTAAAAATCCTGCATAAACAATATAACACTATTTGGCCATTATAAGAAGACAACCTTTTGCTCAGCAAAATGCAACATATGACAGACTCATGAAAAGATCACTTCCCAAACTGACTCTTGTCTCTGGTGCCAGTTCTGAAACTTCTTTATATTTAAATTAATTTTACCCACTCAACTTCAAGACTTCCTATACATCAACAGTAATCAAGACACTGTGGTGTTTGTGAGATAATAGGTGACTATTTCAGTGGAGTAAAATAGAGGGCCCCAAAATAGACCCACATAAATACAGCCAACAAATCTTTGTCAAAGAAGCAGGTAATGCAACGGAGCAAAGCTTGTTTTCTCAACAATACTGCTTGGCTAACTAGACAGCTGCATGTAAAACAAATGAATTTAAACACAGACCATACATTATTTACAAAATTAACACAAAATAGATCTTACGTCTCATTGCAAGATGCAAACTAGGCACGTTTTAGAAGATAACACAAAAGAAAATCTAGATGATCACGAGCATGGTAATGATCTTTTCAATATAACACCAGATATATGATACTTAAGAGAAAAGTATTGGTAGGTTGGGTTTCATTAAAATTTAAACATATTCTACTCCATGAAAGTCACTATCAAGAAAATGGCAAGACAAGTCACAGACTAGGAGAAAATATTTGCAAAGGCTCATCTAATAAAGAAGTGTTATTCAAAATATATACAAAGTACTCTGAAAATCAACAACAGGAAAAGAAACAGCCTAGTTAAAATTTGCCAAAATGCTTGAAGAGGCAGCTCAAAAATAATCTATACAGATGGCAAATAATAATATAAAAGATTCTAATCTGTCATTAGAAAATTGCAAATTAATAGGACAATGAGATGCCATTACACACTTGTTAGAATGAACAATTTTCAAAACACTGACAACACCAGATGCTGGCAAGGGGTGGAGCAAAAGCAACTCTCGTTTATTACTGATGGGAATGCAAAACGATATGGCCACTGTGGAAGACAGTTTGGCTGTTACTTGCAAAACTGAGCATACTCTTACCATACCATCCAGAAATTGTGCTCCTTGATGTTTATCTAAGTTGAAAATGTATGACCACACAAAAACCTGCACATGATTATTTACAGCAGATTTAGTCATAAGGCCAAAACTTGAGAGCATCAAGATGTCCTTCAGTAAGCAAATGGATAGATAGACTAGGGTCAATCCAGATAATAAATTACTATTCAGTGCTAAAAAATGAAATAATCTATCCAGCCATGAAGAACCACAGAGAAAGCTTAAATGTGTATTGCTAGAGTCAATCTGAAAAGCAGACTGTATTGTACCAACAATATGACATCTGCAAAAAGCAAAGTTATGAATATAGTGAAAAAAGTAGAGGTGGCCTGGGGCTAAGGGAGAAGGTAGGATGGATAGGTGGAGCACAGAGGAATTTCGGGACAGTGAAACTACTCTGCATGATGCTATAATGGTAGATGTATGTAATTATACATTTATCCAAATGCATAGGATGTACAACACAATGTAAACTACAGACTCTGGATGAGAACGACAAGTCAGTGTAAATTCATCAGTTGTGACAAACCTACCACCTTGGTGGGAATTGTTGATAGTGAAGAAGGCTGTGCATATATGAGGACCAAGAATATATGAAAAATCTCTCTACCTTCTGCTTGATTTTGTTGTGGACTTAAAATCACTCCAAAAAAAATAAATTTTGTAAAAAGATGTTGACTGTGTGTTTTTGCAGTTGTTCTTTGGCAGGATGTAAATTCCTTTTTGTTCCTAGTTTGCTGAAAGTTTTTGTCTAAAATGGGTGCTGGATTTTGCCAAGTGCTATTTCCAAATGTATTGAGATTATCATATGATTTTCTTCATTGTGTCTTCAATATGTTGAGTTACTTCAATTTTCTGATATAAACTAACTTAGATTATTGCAATATATCTTCGTTGGTTATTAAAAAAAGAAGCAATAACTTTATCCATTCACTTTGGTGATATGTGAAAACTCTGTTCTCTCTTCTATATTTTCTTTCGGGCTCCATTTTTAAAAATAGGTAATTTATGCTCATGTGTACGATATCCAACAAATTATAGAATGAAAAAAGCAGGTCCTCTTTTATAGTCTACCACATCTACTAGAACTCCAGTTCGTATCTCACACTAATATGTGTATGCCATTTTAATAATTACCTTTTAATGTTTTCTATTGAATTTCTATTATAATGGAGGAAGATTTCCCATATGTGGCAGTTTACTCTCCTGAATGTCTTCATCTCACTCCTAAAATTTTAATATATTCACTTTCTTTATTGGGTGACTCTGAAAATTCAAGTAGCACGCCTACACCTACAGTTGTGTTCCATCAACAATATATGGTATCTTTGGAATCTCTACCATGTAAGATGAGGGCAATGGCTCACCTTCATCTCTTTGAACCTGCAAATCTTAGGACCTTTATTTTCCTTAACAAGCATGTGCATCTTTATTTCATTTTGTAATTGTAGATAAATCTTCCACAGTTTATCTACAAATTTACTCTAACTGTTGAAAAGGAACACAAAGTACAGCTTAAACATTGCTGTTACTGCATTTTTTTTTCTTTCTTGTTTTTTCCCCCCTGCAAAACGAGATCTCCTAGAACAATTGTGGGCAGCTATTACACAAAATTACCTTTCTGGAAAGAAAGAAGTAGAACCAGGACTGGCCATCTAAAAAGATTGTAATGTTAACTTTATTTATTTATTTATTTATTTATTTTTTAGTTGGAGTCTCATTCTGTCACCAAGGTTGGAGTGCAGTGGCACACTCATGGCCACAGCAACCTTGATCTGCTGGTCTCAGGTGATTCTTCCACCTCAGCCTTCCAAGTAGCTGGACCCACAGGTGCATATTGCCATACCTGACTAATTTTTAAATTTGTTGTGGAAACAAGGTCTTGTCAAGTTGCCCAGGCTGGTCTCGAATGCCTGGACTCAGGTAATCCTCTTGCCTTCATCTCCTAAAGTGCTGGGATTACAGGCGTGAGCTACTGCACCTGGCCAGTGTTAATTTTTTTAAAGAAAAAACTTATTATTAAACATAAAAACTGAGTGACTAACATAACAAAATGATCTATTCAATTTATTTCCTTAAACAGTGCAATAATCAGCACAATGAATAGTACTCTTACACACACGCTATGAATAAGAGTATAAAGCATAATTCTTATCAACTTTTTTTCTGTATGTGTATGACATGAATCTTCAAGACAGTAGCTAATTAATAGTCTAGATTCTGTAAGTGTTTATGTCTGGGAACTGATATTGACCTTTATTTCCTTGAGCTGGTTTAGTAATAAATGCCTACTTGAAAAACATCAGTATATTGCCAGTTGAGCAAAGCAAAAGGCATTTGTTTTTCTCACATGATTATAAACAAAAGGAACTCTTACTGTTTCGCTATGTAAATGCATGGATTAAGAAAAATGAAACATCGCTCACATGCACATTGCTAGCAGATCTTGAGACCCACTCACACATCTGTTGCAGTGATCCAAATTAAGCTGCTGCAATATTCCTGTTGTTTTTAATATACTGTGAGCAGTTTTCTCAATATGATCACGTTAGAGCAGCTGGTTGTGTCTGAGGAATTCTACCTATCCAATTTAACATTTACTGAGCAATAGTGTTATCAGAGATTCAAATATGAATAAGGCATGACTGTTATATTTTTGGAGCTCAAAATTGATTAGAAAATTATTTTAAGGCCATGCAAAATTATGTCAGCCCATTGTAAAAGAAGTGCTCCAAAATTGCTCTCGGGCTACAGAATGTCTGGTTTTCTCTTCTATCCTTCTAAATAGAACTTGCAGATATTTTATTGGAGGGTTGCATAAGACCTAAGTCAGAGAGAAGGAGATACCTATCTAGGCAGACAAATTCTTTACACATGTGTTTTTATTGCATTTTAATCTACATTACTATATATATAATATATATTATATATAAAGCAGTTTAGTAACTACATTCACCATGCATTTTGTATATGTTATTTATTGCCATGACTGTGCTTACTGGCTAGCATTTATTGAGTTATTAACATATGCCAGGACTGGACTAAAAATGTTATATACTTTAGTTCATTTAATTCTCAAATGAAGGTATACGGGATTATTTTCATTTTACAGAAAAGGAAACAGGCTCAAACATATTAGTGACAGCTAAAAGTGACACCTCTGGGCTTCAAACCAAAGTCTACAAATTTGAAGATTATGTTTTTCTCAGAATAATCTACAATTTGAGAAAATAATAACAGGATTGAGATTTCCAACTCAAGGAAAGTCTGGTTTCAAAGACTTTGCTTTTTTCTCCATGTAGCAAGATCTTCCCACATTGGAGAGAGAAGTTTTTGACTGGAAGAGGGCAAGTTCCCACAGTAGGAAAATCGTCCCATAAAAATAATTTTCAAATTTCCTGACCTACATAATAAATAAATAAATAGAGTGCCTGGTCTCTGGGCACTGGAAATTTTCATGTGAATGTCCTACCGACATCTCAACATTTATATTCTTCAAGCTGACTCACCGAATGCTTCCTCATGATTCTTTAAAAGGCACCATCATCCACATTGTCACATATCCCAGAACCTCAAAGTCAGTTTTGATTATTTTCTTTGCTCACTTTCCATATGCATTTGCTGCCCAAGTGGCATTTATTTTATTTTCTAAATATATGTTTTATTTCCCCCTTCTGCTCCATTCTCCTCCAACTAAATCTAATCAAGTCCTTCCAATTAATTGTCTATGGCCTCTTAATAGGCCTCCTGCTTCTCAGCATTTCTTCCTCTAATCTGTTATCTATACACTTGCCAGAGTTATCTTGCTAAAAACAAGCTGATTATTGCATTTTTAGTTAAATCCTTAATACATAATGCAAAATCTTTTGCTAGCTTCTCTTGGATTACCTTATGGCCTGGAGATTAAGGATCAAGATTCTAGAATCAGGTGGGAAGTGTTCCAGTCCTGGTTCTGACACTTGTTAGGTTTGTAACTCTGGACACTTTATTTAACCTCTCAGTGTCTGTTTTCTCACCCCTGAAATGATTATAATGGTATATACCTAATACAATTTTTGCATGGATTAAAGGAATTATCACATAAATGCTTGCATCAGTGCCAGCAATCACTATTAGGTGGTTGCTATGATTACTAGTTTGTCCTACATATGCAACCCCATACTTTGGGTATACCATACTTTTCAGGCTGCTGCACCAATTTATATAATACTCTCCCTGAAATGACTTTACCCTTTTCTATCTGGCAAACTCCTCTCATTCTTTAGTAACTCAGTAACAATATCTCTGCTGCAATGATGCTGTCCTCGTTTCCCTTATAATTAATAGTTAATAACAGTTAATTCATAGTCTAAAGTTAATTTCCTTCTCAGTGTTCCCACAACAGTTTGTTCAGGCTGTGATTATTGCATTTATAATACTGTGTTTCAAACCTCTGTTTTTAAGTGTCACCCAACACCAAGCTCCCTCTTGCAGCTGGATTTGGGTTTTAGTCAACTCTGTTTCTCAGCAGCAAACATAGACTGAGAGAAGAGTGACATGAGTATGAATGAGAAAGGGTAACTCTGGCAGGAGGAAGGAATAGAAAGAGTGAATCTAGGAGCAGGGCAATTAGCTAGGAGGTTAGCCATAGTGCAGACAATAAACAATAAAGAAAATGGCCATGAAACAGTCAATTCTAAGCGACTTCAGAGTTTGGACCAAAAATACATTGAACTCATGGGAGGCAATTGAGAAAGACCATATCAAATATATTGCTTTAGCTAGATCTAAAGAAGGATAGGTTGTTTTTGTGTTGTCAATCTCCTTCCTCATCCTTCTCCTCCTTCTTCTTCTCTACCTTTCCTCCTTCTTTTTATCCCCTCCTCTTCCTCCTTTTCCTCCTCTTCTTCTTTTCCTCTTTCCTTCTCCTCCTCCTCCTTATTTTTATCTTCTTTATTATTAGTAGTATTTTTGTCCTCCCTCTTCTTCTTCCTCAATTCATAGTCCATGTATGCTGATCTTTATAGAAGCAAAAAATGTGGAGCTTATTCAAATGGCATAATTACAATGATGACTTTGGAAGAACAAATCTGCATATGAAATGTACATAGCATATTGAAAATACAGTGAGGCAGAATTTTAGTGTGCTTGTCTAATGTCAACGTGTCTTATTAGTTGTGTGACTTTGGTCTTCTAACCCCCAGATGGGGTTGTATAATTGCTATAAACATGAGCAAAACTTTTTTGAAAATTATATAGCGCCCCACAAGTAAGCAATATCATTGTTCTTATTACCAGAGTGTTATAACAGCTTTTTCAATAATGAGTTTTATTCTATTTTATTTCTAGGTGATGTAGGACTTCTATGTAGATTGCATTTGTATAATCTGGTTGAAGTTTCTAGCATATTTTATAAACTTTGACATATTTGCCAAAATTTAGTAACTTGATTTGCTACAAAGTGCTTTTATTGAGGATATGCAAAGAATATATTTATAATTGAAAAATGTATGCTTGTTTATTGTCTTTTAATATTTCAGTAACAAAATAAAATAGCCAGAGTTATTTATTCATGTTACTTTTGACTACTTTTCTAACAGTCTAACAAAGTCAATAGCCTTGTCAAATTGAGTTAAACCTTAGCCTGAACCCAACCCTTGATCCACTGGGTGAAAGGCATGTGATGTTCTATAAATAATGTATGAAAAACTAAAGGCAGGGAAGATTTAACAATAAAATATTTTGATGTTATATATTTGACCTATTGTAAAAATATGTTTCCTTCACATCCTATGTGTGAAAATATGTTGTGTTTCTCAACATAAGATGATATGTAGTGACTAATATTAAATGCCACTAGTTGATTAATTAAAACAAGACATTGGACTGTGTAGCCTGCAACAACATACTTGCAAAGTAACTTGCTAAGTGCCCTTACAAGGTGCCTGTCTATCAATCAATATAGATATAGATAATTTTAAGAAAATATTGTTAATCTGAATACTTAAGATAGGTATTTTTAAAGAAAACATATTTAATGATATTTCAAACAAACTC
This sequence comes from Tarsius wallacei, assembly GCA_963574415.1. NCBI lineage: Eukaryota > Metazoa > Chordata > Mammalia > Primates > Tarsiidae > Tarsius > Tarsius wallacei. Next base: position 8,752 of record CAUYQG010063169.1, read on the forward strand.
ATAGCACATAAAAACACATTTAAAATCTATGGTCTAACATCTAAAAATATTGAAAACCAGAATATTTTGATAATCATTACTATTATGCCAAGAGTGTTAAGCACTGTCTAATTTAGTTACTCACAGTTTCATAGATGCTGGTAGAAGACATGAGACTCATGTTTCAAAGGTGAAGGATTATTCCTTACTTATGACAAATAGCAGTAGCCAAAGCATCAACATTTTTAAACTGTTTCCTGGAGACTCAATTCCTATAAGGTGATGTGAACAGGCCAGCTGACATCTGCAAATGTTGTGAGTTACATTACAGGAGAAGAATCCAACACTCAGCGAAAACAAATCTTTTCTAATGGGCAGAAACATACCTGTTCTTTGTTCCATAAACAGACAATAAACCAACTTTTCTAAACTGCAAACAAACATGCCCTTTGCTCTGGAAGGAGACACTGTTTCTATCTTCCAAGGCTGTATGTACCCTATGTTAACATCCTTGAAAATATTGTCAGAAAAAAATGGACAGTTAATGCCTCAATTGCAAGATGTGGAAAAATATCAGAGACCCTTCAAGAAGCATCATCTCTCTAAAGAGAGATAGTACCCCTTGAATGCTAGAGCTAACCTTGTCTGGACTTGAGTGTTGTCTCCACCAGTTAGTTACTTTGTGGTTTTAGGCAGCTTCCTTATTATAGTTGTCTAACTTTCCTCATATGTAAATTGAGATAATAACAATTCCTATCATAAAGAGTTATTAGAAAAAATAGTTAATGTGTGAAAAGCCTTTAGAACTTTGTATGTACTGTAAACATTAAAGAAATATTACCTATTATAGATAAATTATATTACAAATGAACTACAGATTGTTTTTTCTTATTTTAAAGCATTGCTTAAGTTTTGCAAAAAGTTTATTAAAAGGCTATGCCAGATATTAATTTTTGTAGTTAATCCTTTTTGCATATACTTATTATCAGATTTTGTTAACATTAGAAAGTAAACAAAACACATTATATCTTTTCAATAGATTTATAGCCGATCAATCTTTCTGTGATCCTGTACTAGTTCTTCTACACATGCTATTTCATTTTGTCTTTACAGAAAACTTTGAGGTAGATGGCCTTAACTCCAGGAAATAAAGACAGGCATTAAATCTAGTTCTGTGTGTGCCCTTAATTTATTTACCTTGTTTTCTTATATATAAAACACTCTGTTAAGGGATATAGCTCAACATCTGAAAGTATCCCAGCACAGTGTACAATGCCTATGTGAGAGTAATAATCTCATATGTCTAGTGTTCTACAGTTACAAAGCATTTAAATATATTATTTTTGTATACATTTCCCTGATTTTCTGTTAAAGAAGTTAGCTTCAGAGATAGATAAATGCTTAGCACCATGTCACAAAGCGTAAATGTAGGAGAGGTGAGCTTCAGCTCATGTATCCTAGCAAACATTCCAGGCAGAACATGCTCTCTCGCTGTGGAGTATTGTTTCCATTTACTCACAGAGCAAAATGCCATTGCTTGACACTTTGGAAAGGCCACCCTGCCTAAATGAAATACCCTCTGGTATAAAGAAATGGAGATGCAATTCTCAAGGATTGCTATTTATAATTCTCCTCTAGATTAGCCAGCTCTTAGAGTGTTTCTTTCTCCAGAATACTAAAAGTGACTTTATTAGGGCAAACTCTGTCATCTGACCTGCGCGCCCCAGGAACACAATGTAGTGCAAAAGAGGAAAATGACAGGTTGTGGAACGAGAAGTCCTAGAACATTAACCTTCATCAACATGGATTTGTGAATGCCTCAGCTATTTCACAACAGTGACCACATGTGCACCATGAATCTTTCCTGTGGTATGAGGAGCAAAAAATCTAGATACAGTTGTGAAAAATCACACTGGATTTTTTTTATCAAGGTCTCAAGGTTACTTCAATCTTGCTCCAAACTGCAGCCAATCTTTAACTCAAAGAAAATAGAAGTGATTTGATGAATTGTGGCATACACATTCATGCATACTGACATTTTACTCAACAACAGACTGTGCATACTATGGTGGACCCATATAATTATAATGAGGCTGAAAACTTTCTATTGTCTGGTAACATAGTAGCTGTTTCAACACCATGGCACATTATCTTTTCTATATTTAGAAACGCTATTCATACCTTTGTGTTGTAATTGACTACAGTATTCAGGACAGTAACATGGTGTATAGTTTTGTGGCTTGGGATCTATCGTCTGTACCATATGGCATACAGTAGATATATAGTAGGCTATACCATCCAGGTTTGTATAAAAACTCTCTGATGTCCCCACAAGGACAAAATCTTCTAGTGGAGCATTTCTCAGAGTATATCCCAATGTGATGCCACAAATGACTACATTTATACAGGTGAGTTAGATTAAAACAATCAGTGAAGAAACCATCAGAACTCTCCTTAATGCAGATCTGGCATCTTATAATACTTGAACACTCAGTGACTGGAATAGCAGGTAGCGGCAACTGATCTCCTTGCAGAAAGGAGTAGGATGTAGACAAAATGCCAGGGTTCCAAACAAGAAGAATAGGATTTTGTAGGAGGGCTCTAGCTGGAATTGGTGGAGTTCTAGGTTTGGAAACCAGTAACAGAGGGGAGCTCTATCCTACCAAGTTCAGAGACTAAATGCAGTTCAATAGGTAGGTGTCTTAAATTGTTGGACTGTAAGACAGTGTAGATCTCATTTACCTGTGACTTATATTTGTCCTCAAAAAAAGTAGGTAAATGTACATACACACATACAACCCAAAGTAGAAGATCTTGAGATTGCGTTAAAATACAAGGTCCCAAGAGTTTCTAAGATTGGGTAACCAAATAAGAAACATGAATATTGATTTATGGTGAGCCAATATCAACTAGAAAGATAATGTCAAGCTTGAGATCTTAAAGAGAAAGTAACACGCAAAAATAAATGAAAGAGCAACGCATCTGTAGCCAAGAAGTGTTTAGAGAAATATCAAAATACAGAGCTAGAAGTCAATAAGGGTAAACTATTTAGAACTACCATATAAATGGCAAGAAAATCCTGGAGAGTTCCTTTCATGTGGCACATGGAATGGAAGTGGTAGTCAAAAGGTAAGAATGCCTTTTGGACACATGAGACGTTTTATGCTGGGCAGCAAAACTTATTCCAGATCCATCCATTGGGGATGGAAGCTGACAATATTCTCTTCACTCAGGGAAGGACTAGGCTGTAAAATGGAAATGGAAAGGCAAAGACGACTCACAGATGGACATCCCAAGACAATCCAGACAGGCAGAGAAAACAAAGGTTGATAGCACCTTGACACACAGTAAAAGAAGAGGAAATAAAGATGCTTTCTCCATATAACGAGGTCCTGAAACTTGGCTGTGAAGTACTTTGTGCCCATCTCACTGAACCTGAACAAAGGGAAGTTTGATTTTTCACCTCGGTGATTGAACAAGGTTAGAATAAACATGATTTTTCACTTCTCAGAATCATAAGACATATTTGAACTTTGCAAGTAAGCAAAGGTATGGAAGACACTCTTTAATATTTTTCCAGCACAGACGCTATTAGAAACACTTTGTTTCTTCCCAAATATATGCATTGATTTGTTCTAACCACTCATTGAGTCAGAAGTACCCTTACTGTTTCAGACTTATGGGAACTCCACAAAGCAAGAATTGAATTTCAGGGTACATATTTCAAGCTGATTTATGCTAATGAGACACCGTCAAATCCAGTTCATGTAAGATGCAGATGTTTCTTTATCTTTTAGTATCAATTTCATTCTTTTTCAACACTAGCCCTATCTCAGCTGGTCCAGAACATGGTCAGGAGATTGCAGGATTTGTGTCCAAGGGTATCAGGCCTGCATAACTCCAATGTCTGAAGACATCATCGAACAGTTGCATTCTTGTCTGATCTGATGTCTACACATACTTTATATTTATCTCTTCTCTTTCCAAGACACTACCTGGTTACCATATTCCCATTCTCTGGTGATACTATCAGTTCAATGGCTCCTGCCTTCCTCTTTCAGATCAGTTCTCTCACTACCTGCAATGCCCAGCATCTCTCTTTTTTCAACTACTCTTTATTTCAAATCTGTATTTCTGACAGTCAGCTCTTTTGTATTGGGAATCTTCAATTAAACTCACTACCCTACAACCCTAGAAGTTCCTGCTTGCTTCTTGTTCCCAGCTTCCCTATTAAGGAAGACTTATAATAAGATCTGAAAACTCAGCCCCATTCTATTTACAATAAATATTGACCAGAACAGAAGTTATGGTAGGACTTCTCAAACTTCATGTAGGAGATATCTGGAATTATCTTGCTCTCCGAAATGTGGAGCCTGGTATAATCTGTAGAATAATCTTTACTAGGTACTTTCCAACCCTAGACGTCTCCCCAATCCTTGATGTACTTTTCCTGTGCAACAGAATTACAGCTTCACACTATTGTTCAGCTGAAACTGGAATCCTGTCCTGACTAATTGAAATTCTGTTTGATTTAGGGGTGCTGTTACTCATTTGGTCTTTGCTAGACCTCTGATATCTCAGACGATGGAACTCTGACCAAAACTCTTCAGGACTGGCTGAGTTCCAGTAAAAATTGTTTCTAAACTTCAGCTCTGGTCATAAATATTATCATCACCTTCATAGTCACATTGGTTCCTCCTACCCTCTAGAGCAGACTCTCAGGTGTGCCCACCCAGAAAAAGTATGTACATTCTATGATCCTTTGAGCACTATACTTTGAGTCGTTTTCTTTTCCTATAATGAAGGCAGGTGTTCCAAACTTATTCCAGGCAAATATCAACCTAAGTTATAGATTAAGGCCCCTGTGAGAAAACAGTTTCTGACATTATTAAGGAGAACCTAGCAACAGTTTAGTGACTCTTTAATATTGGTCTCTTTCTTAGCTCACTCAGCTTTCTAGCTCCAGGGAGCCAAAAGCTGAGGGCAGCAGCAGAGACAAGAGGTCAGCTCTCCAGCTTTTCTTGTTCCCATTAGCGAACTACCTGCTGAGCTCCAAGAATGACTTCTCACTGAGCTGTTTAACATGTGTTTTCTCAAACTGACCCCAGTTTGGGGTCATGCTGTTTAGGAACACACAGACATTTTTAAACTCTGTAAGCAACAAGAGCTTCTAGGTCACCTTAATACAAGAATCAATGAGCACAATGCTTGGTAAAGAGTCAACATAGCCACTTCAATTTTCAAAAAGCCAAGAATAAAAGGAGAAAAGTAGCTTTGTTTGACATGAATTCTAACAAGTAACCTATAAGTCAAAACAGACTAATGACCTTTTGAAAATAGGGAAAAATAAGGTACTTCTTTGTTTAAAATAATTTAAAGCTAATTGCTATTTAATTTTTGATGACTTCCAAAAGGAATATGAAGTTTTATGTCATAGGACAGATTTGTATGTAAATGCAGTGATTTGTTTTTTCATTTGAGAAGAACAACTCTGGAATAATTATAATCTTCCACATTAGCACTATTGTTAAAGGAGAGATTTTAGTCATCTTGGCTCCTATGCCCGAGTCTTTATTAAATTATTTATATTTGTATATCAATACAAATATAGTTACATCAAATCTGTGAAATAATATGACCAATAAATGAGTGGTTTGTGTATTTCAGGTGTAATAATTACCAGTTTTCAAGGCTAGCAACTTTCCTCACCAGAGGAACATTGACAAACATAGGTTCAAAAAAATGGATTTTATTTTTTTACCCAGAACTTAGTTAATGAGAACAGACTCCAATGCCAGGGAGGGCATCTAGATAAGTTTTGTGTAAATACTTTCTTTTTTTTAAGCAGGATTTATTGATAGTAGAGAAAAGCTATCACAATGGGAGGGAACCCAAAGGGGTTGCCAGTAATTACTGTCAATGTGATATTTCTTGCTGGCAAACATTGAGGAATGAAGGTATTTGCTTTTATTTTCCTTAGATTTCACAAAGTTGCTCATTTATAGATACCTAGTCTTTTCTATTATACTTACAGAGATAGTTGTGGTTGAACGTTTGAGAATGTGTGAAAAGACAGAAAGGGTGAGTGAGAACTTATTATGAATTACCATGATATGAATATTGGCAACACACTAAATATAGAAGTAAAATCCTGCACTAAATATAAAAGCTCATAAACACTTTTATGGATATAGCTCCATAAAAATCTTCACTTCCATGATGCTCCAAAATAATTATAGGGAGTACTGTGAAAATATAAAACTAGATAAATGAGTTTCCTTCCAAGACAAATAGTAAGGGTGAATAATTATTAATAAAAAAATTGTGAATTTTAACAAATAATTATTTCAGTAGCTCCCAGAAATATTGAATATAGCACAAGTTGTACCACTAAACTATTATTTATTATATATTTTTTGTGGTTTTTTAGAAGTTGACATTTCACTGTTTGCTGGTGTTAACATTGTGGTCAACTGAAATCCTAAGAATTCCATGTAAGTATCATTCATAAGTTGAAAATTCTGGATTTCATATGTATCCATATATCTCTTTGTACCTAATGTAGAACTTTATCCTGAATTTTGTTTGAGTCTCATTTTGGATACAGAATACCAAGTGATTCTTGAATATCATTTCTGATTCTTTCTTATCTTTAAAATGTTTGCCAACCTTAAATTTGACTTCATTGTTTTCTTGAGCTTCTTCAATAGCATAGGCAAAAAAGTTCAATGAAATTAAAGAAATAAGATTTTAGAAAATTCCATGCAATAAATTTCTAAAGTTTCCCTTCTTACCTTCTCATGACCTTTGTTCATGCACTCATTAATTTACTCATACTCACTTGCTGTTTAATGGTAAACAACTATGTCTGAGGCATTTTGGCATGTCGTTAGCTGTTGTTAGAGAGAGGTGATTAAGACATAATTGCCATCTCAAAGACCTCACAAGCTAGTTGAAAATAAATGTATTTAAGTCAGCAAGAGCAATAGAGAGTTGCAATGGATGCTGTAATTATATTGTGTACAGAACAAACAAGTAGAGTGGTCAGTTCTGACTGAGAGTTATAGATATGAATAAACGGATGATTTTTGAGCTGAGTTCTGAAGACAAGCATAAGAATTTTGGATTAGGATCCACTTTACAAAGTGAGGAAGATTTTACAGGCAAAAAGACTCTAATGTACAAAGACAAACCATGCACTGCTAAAGAATGTTAAGACAATGGGCCGGTCAAGAGTGGCTGTAGTGTAGGGAAAGAGAAGATGGGAGTCAAGTCACACGGTCCAGTAGGCACGTCGATCCTTTGCACTTTGACCTGCAGATACCGAAAATGTGTCAAGGTGTTTTAAGAGGGAAGTGTCTATAATTAATTCTTGGAGAATAAGTCATAATTCATCAGGTTTGGAAAAAAACAAGAAGGTAAGAAATATGTATCCCGTATTTAGTTATCAAAGAGTAAGACTCAAGAGGCTATAAAACTCTACTTGATATAATCCCATAATATATATTTTGTCAATTTTATCATAAATCCAAGAGCAGTTCTGTAAAAAACATCTAGAAATTTAAGTTTGCTGTATCTATGACATTGTCTTGATCTACTTTTTCCTAATGCCAATCAAAATGGAGTGAGATTCACTGGAAATGCTGTGTTTGTTGAGTTCTCAGGATCACAGTTCATTTGTGTTTGTGTGTGTGTGCATACAACAGCAATAACAATTCATACTGCATATTAAGTGCTTACTAAGTAGCAAGCACTTTATGTTCATTAACTTTTTTCAGGCTGTACAACAATACCATGAAGAACGCATAGAATATTGTGGTATATTCATTCAATAGACTCTTACACAGATAAAACAATGAACTAAACACAACTACATGCAAAATATAAATAACTTTCACAAATATAATGCAGAATAAAAGAAAATAAACAAGGATATCTGCTCTATGATGCCATTTATATAAATAACAAACCCAGAAGCTCATCCATATTGGTAGAAAAATAGAATGATAATTTACTTTATTGGTGGGGAGTAGATTGGATTCTAGTAACAAAAGAATGTTAAATTTTTTAAAGATTTACTGATTGGTACATTTTTGACATGATACATTTTCTGGGTTAAGTGGTTTACAATTCAATAAAAATTTTGAAAATAACTCTCATGAACATGTAGAAAATGGGTTATTGAAGAGCAAGCATGGAATGAATGAGATCAGGGAGTAAGGCATTGCAATTGTGTGGGAGAGGATTATAACCCAAGCTTGGACGAAAGAAGTTAAGACTGAGAAAAATGAAAATGTTTAGGACATAATTTGATGCGAAAGTCACAACTTACTTAGGAATTAAACATTGAAAAAATGACAATAAAGAAGAATCAACAGTAACCAATAACATTTTATCTTAAAATCTAGGTGAATGATGGGTTCCTAGTTCATAGGAGGATTTTGATCATAAGAGTTTTATTTGGGCATACTAAGTGTGAGATATCCAAGTTAGGATACCAAAAAAAGTAGTTGAAAATATGAGAGGAGCTGTGGGGAGAGCACTGAAAATCCTCTCCAAAGATTAGCCAGAGGACTCATTGACCTCAGCCAATGAAAGCATATAAAGAAAGAAGGGAAAAAAATCAGAATATTGGTCTTTTGATGTTGTTTTTGTTATTTTTCATTTTGGAGGGTTTGTTTTCAGTATAAATATGTCCCAAATATTTCTTGTATGCTCCAAATATTTCATCAGGCTTGAAGAAAAACAAGAAGGTAAGAAATATGGGTACCATATTTAGTTATCAAAGTTTGAGACTCAAGAGGCTACAAAATCTTCTTATTATAATCCCACAGTATATATTTTGTGAACTTTTCCATAAGTCCAGGAGCAGTTCTGTCAAAAACATTTGAAAATTTAAGTATGTCCCAAATATTTCTTGGGACATACTTATTCTTTAAACTGCAACAAAAAAAATTTTTGATTTGACTTTAATCTGTAACTCAAACTTAGACATCTGTATTTGCACTTGCTAAATCTAGCAATCATAACACAAGATCCAATCCTGGGAGTAGGAAGCAAAGGAGACTGAGAAGAATTCATCATTGAAATGGGTGAAAACCAGCAAATTGTAATGTTTTGAAAGGCAAAAGAGAAACAGAAACAAGAGACAATTTTTTTTTGAATTGGAGTCTCACTCCATCGCCCAGGCTGCCTCTGTCTTCCAAGGAGCTGGAACTACAGGTGCACACCACCATGCCCAGCTAACTTTTGATGTGATTGTAGATGCGAGGTCTTACCATGTTGCTCAGGCTGGTCAAGAACCCATGGCCTCAGGCAATCCTCTTGCCTCAATTTCTCATAGTGCGGGGATTACAGACTTGAGCCACCATGTCTGGTCAAAAGACAATTCTTGACAGAGGGAGGAGGATGGCAGAGGAGCCAGTCAGCCTATGTGAGTCCCAGTGTAAGTAACTGAGTGTATGGAAAATTTTCCATATGTGTAAGTGGGCACGAGTGGCTGACTGAGTGGGGATTTGGGAGCAAGTGGCCAGGGCTCTCCTGGTGAAGCAGCTGGTGCCATAGCTGCTCCACTTGGTCCTTAGCACTTTCTGAGGTGCAGAAGTCGAGTGTCATTTAAAAAAAATCAACAAAGCCTTTCCCAGGACGAAGCTGCTGGGAGTAACTACCAATTCCAGGCTCTGCCTCACCACTGCAGTGCCTGGCTGGAAACTGGCAACAAGGGCTGAGGAGGGAGCAAAGCAAGGGAGTCCAGAGGCAGAGCCCCCTTGGAGAAGATGAAAGAGGCATCTTGCATCATCTTGAAAAAGGGGCAGGAAGTGATCTGGCTTGCTCACCATGGAGCTACAGACCTGATCTCTGTGACCTGCAGATTAACTACTCAGGGGTTGATCATGACCCAAAGGGAGTATACTGAAAGCACAAGCTCCACAGGGACAGGACAGATGCTGAGTCTCAGGCACCCTGCCCCCTACTCCGATTCAGCTGCAGGACAAAGGATGTGGCCAGAAAAAAATGAGGAAGAACTCCAAAGAGATCAGTGGTGAGTCTCAGACTGACCCAACCCCCTCCTCCCCAGCTATCATCTGAATGTCGGACCCACATAACTGGTGCACGACTGAGAGGGACAACAGCAGGTGGAGCCTGGAGGTCAGCTGCAATAGGAGGACTCTACACCAGGATAAGCCTGACTGGGGTGCCCACTCCCACCAGTACCTGGGTAAGAGACAACCCCAACTTCCCTGCCTAAGAGGACTTCCCTACCTTGCAAGAGTGGGAAGGGAAGACTGTAGCCCTATCTACCCCCACCACCCCATCCTCCTTCCCTAGGCAGGACACTGAGGAGATCATTAATGAGGACAAAATCTAGAGAGAACAGCAGAGGGGCTTACCTGTGAGCAGCTGAGAAGAAGAATTGCAGAATCTGCCACAAGATGGCAGTTTTTTTCTTTCTTTCTATTTTCCTTGAGAGGGTTTGATTTGCATCTGCCCCACACTTTTTCCTCTTTCTCTTTTTTCTTTTTTTTTCGTTATTTTTTTTTAATTTCTGTTTATGTGTGTACATGAATGATTGAGTGTTCATCTTTGAGTTTTTTTCGTTAGTTTACCTTGGCAGTTTTGTTCTTCCCTTTTTTTAGTTTAATGTATATGTGAATATATGTGTGAGGGTTTGCTTGGGATTCCTTTTTCTTCTCCTTTCATTTTGTGTTGTGTATATGTTTGTGTGTTCGGATTTCCTGCATTCTTATTGTTGTTGTTTTTGCTTTGTTGTGTTTTGTTGTTTTTCCAGTTTGTTTTGGTGTGTGTGTGTGTGTGTGTGTATTTAATTGTTCTTTGTTTGGGTTTCTACTTTTGCTGTTCTGTGTTTTTTTTCTTCAAATTTATGTCCATCTTATTTTATTCTACTTTTCTCTGTTCTCCTTATTGCTGTTAGTGTATCTGGGACTCAAAGGGCAACACATGTACCCATTGCATCATCATATAGAGTGGTGGTGAGGAGTGAGTCCAGGGATCCTATACTGCAATCAGTGAATATTGTGATTTCCAAGTCGTTTCTGAATTCTATCACCCCATCATCCACCTTATTCAACTCTCCTCTCAAAACTACAAGAGACTGCAAGAGATAGCAAATCTTCCCACCCACAGTCCTGTTTCAAAATACAGCAAATTCAGAGCCTTGATCAGGAAAAAATAGAGGGCTAAGCAAACATCAGAAGTGAAAGCCTCTCCCACTGCCACTGAACAACAGAACTAAAGAAAGAAGAAAGAGATCTGTCGCAAATGAGGACAAATCAACAAAAGAACACAGGTCATTCCCAGTGTAACAAAGTGAAAATGCCTGAAAAATCAGAACTCAGAGCTCAAACAATAGAAGTAACCAATGACTGGCCCTAGAACATAAGAGGGATTAGGGAATGAATGGAAAGAGTGAATAAGACTCAAGAAAAACCAGATACAACAAGGAAAAAACTTGCAACAGAGATTTTGACTATTAAAAATTTCATTCAGGAAATAAATAGCAAGATGACAGGCATGGAAGGAAGAATTGATCAAGAGAAGAAAGAATTTCAGAATTTGAAGACCAAAACATGGAACTTGATATGTAAAAAACATAGAAAGAAAACTCAGAAAGAGCAAGGTCCCCAAGAGATGTGTGTTATAAGAAGAAGCTAAACCTGTGCTTGATTGGTGTCCCAGAAGAAGAAAGGAAAATGGAGAACACCTTAAAGCAAGTTTTCCAGGAGGTTATCCAAGAAAATGTTCCCCATCTCACCAGAGATGTTACCACCCAAACACAAGAGATATAGAGAACCCCCACAAGATTTCAAATGAGAAGACCAACCCCTAGACACATAATAATTTGCCTACAAAAAGTAGGTATAAAGGAAAAAATCCCGAAGGTAGCAAGAGAGAAAGGTCAGACTACCTACTGGGGAAAACCAGTCAGAATAGCAGCAGATCTATCAGCAGAACCACTACAGGCTACAAGGAACTAGAGTCCAATATTCGATTTCCTGAAATATAAGCAAATTTGACCAAGAATTTACTACCCAGCCAAGCTCAGCTTCATCAGCAATGGAGAGTTAAAATCCTTCCCAGATATCTAATCCCTAAGAGAGGCAACTTACAGACAGCTCTACAGGAGACACTTAAAAGGTATTAAGCACCGAAGAAAGAAAAAAAAAGAATGACCATGCACTTCACAAGAGAACAGCAGGACACAGAATAAAGAAAGAAAACATCATGACTGCCAGGCTCATTGGCTCAGCCTGTAATCCCATGCTTTGGGGGGCTGATGTGAGTGGATAGCCTGAGCCCACAGGTTCAAGACCCGCCTGGGCAACTTGGCAAGACCTCATCTCTACAATAAATCAAAAAGTCAGCCGGGGGTGGTAGCACATGCCTGTAATTCCAGCTACTTGGAAGGCTGAGGTGGAAGGAATTCCAGAGCCCAGCAGGTCGAGGCTGCAGTGGCCAGGAGTGACCACTGCACTCCAGTCTGGGTGACAGAGTGAGACTCCAACTCAAAAAAATTAAAAAAAATAAAACACCATGACTGCAAACTTGAAAACACACACATAGGTCAACCCAAAAGTTAAAAGAAAACAAACAAACAAACAAAAAACTTTATGAGAACCTTATGATGGGAATAAACAATCACATTTCAATATTCAGCCTACATATGAATGGGCTAAATGCATCACTGAAAAGACACAGAATGGCAAACTGGAAAAAAAAAAACCATGGCCCCACCAATTGTTGCAGCCAGGAAGCTCATCTCACCACAAGGAATGCATGCAGACTAAAAGTTAGAGGATGGAAAATGAGTTTCCAGTCAAATGGATCACAGAAGAAGGCAGGAGCTGCAATCTTAATATCAGACGAAACAACCTTTAAGTTATCAAAAATTTAAAAAGTTGTGGAAGGACACTACATAATGATAAAAGCTTCAATCCAACAATAAGGAACATCCATCCTAAACATATATGCATTCAACATGGAGCAGCAGTGATTATAAGGCAATTACTAAGTAAACTAAAAAAAGATATTGACCCTAACACTATTATAGCTGGGGACTTAAATAGTCAACCCTAGATAGATCATTGATGCAAAAAAATCAACAAAGAGATCCAGAATCTCAACTTGGTGCTTGACCAAATGTACTTAATAGATACCTAAAGAATACCCCACCCAACAACCACTGAATATACATTCTACTCATCATCACATGGAATGTACCCCAATATTGATGACATCCTTGGCCATAAATTAAGCATATACAAATTTCATAAGATTGAAATACTGCCAGGTACCTTCTCAGACCACAGTGTAATAAAAATAATTATCAACAACAGCAAAATTCCCCCAAAACCCACAAAGACATGGAGACTAAACAGCTTGATGCTGAACGACTACTAGGTCAACACAGAAATCAAAACGGAAATTAAAAGATTCTTGGAAACAAAAGAAAGCAAAGTAACATCTTACCAAAACTTCTGGAATGCCATGAAAGCAATTCTAGAGGGGAATTTGTAACTCTACAAACACACATAAAGAAAATGGAAAGATCACAAGTTAATAACCTAAAAAAGTCATCTAAGGAAACTGAAAAGAAAAGACCACTAAAACCCTAACTTCAGCAGAAGAATCCAGATCACCAAAGTAAAACCCTAAATACAGGATATAGAAGACAAAAATATCATAGAAAACATCAACAAAGTAAAAAAATGGTTCTTTCAAAGACTAAACAAGATTGATAGACCCCCCAGCCAGAATTACAAAGAAAAAGAGAGAAAAAGCCCAAATATACTCAATCAGATGAAAAAGATCAAATCACTACTGACCCCAAAGAAATATAAAAGATTATGTGAGTACTATGCACACCTGTATGGAAACAAACTTGATAACCTAAATGAAATGGAGGACTTTCTGACATCACACAACCTCCCAAGGTTGAAACAAGATGTTGAGACACTAAATAGACCAATAGTCAGGAAACTGACTCTGTCAATAGAAAACTACCTACAAAGAAAAGCTCTGGACCAGACAGCTTCCAGTGGAATTCTACAAAACATACAAGGAGGAGCTGATACTAATTCTATTGAAAGTATTCTAGGCTATTGAGAAAGACAGAGTTGTCTCTAAATAGTTTCATGAAGCTAACATCACGCTGATACCCAAACTGGGTAAAGATCTAACAAAAAAAGAGAACCACAGGCCAATATCCCTAATGAACATAGATGCAAAAGTTCTCAACAAGATTCTAGCAAATCAGAACCAAAAACACATCTTAAAAATCATCCACCATGACCAAGTGGGCTTCATCTCCAGGATGTATGGCTGGTTCAACATCCCTAAGACCATAAATGTAATTAAATACATAATCAGATGTAAAAACAAGAACCACAAGATTATATCATTAGACATGGAAAAAGCTTTCAATAAAATTCAGCATCCCTTCTTGATAAAAAGTGTTCCTTCTATACACTTAGGTATAGAAGGAACATACCACAAAATAATAGTGCCATCTACAATAAATCCATAGTTGGTATGTTGCTAAATGGACAGAAACCGGAAAGCCTCAAAAACACAAGGCTGCCCACTCTCAGTCTTCCTGTTCAACATTGCATTGGAAATTCTAGTTAGAGCAATTAGACAAGAGATGGAAATCAGATCTATCCAAATAGGAAAAGAGGAAGTTAAGTTATCCCTCTTTGCTGATTACATGATCTTATATCGTGAAAATCCAAGAGAATCTACCAAAAACCTTCTTTCAATGATAAAGCACATTGTCAAAATCTTGGGGTAGAAAATAAATGTGCTAAAGACAGTCACATTCTTATACACCAACAACAAGCAGGCAGAGAAACAAACAAAAAGCACAATCTCATTCAAAATAGCCACACAGAAAAAATGAAAATACTTGAGCATCTTCCTAACCAGAGAAGTGACAGACCTTTACAATGAAAACTCCAAAACACTGCTCAAAGAAATCCAAGAAGACACAAACAAATGGAAAAATATTCCATGCTCATAGATAGGAAAAACCCTATTGTTAAGATGTCCATCCTATCAAAGGCAGTCTACAGATTCAATGCAATGTCCATTAAATTATGAACATCATTCTTCTCAGACCCGGAAATGACAATATAGAAATTTATATGGTAAAGATCTAACAAAAAAATTCATTGTCTAAATGACAATGAATAGCCAAAACAATCCCTAGCAAATGAAACAAAGCAGGAGGTATCACACTTCCAGACTTCAACCTTTACTATAAGGCTATAATAATCAAAACAGCCTGGTATTAGTACAATAGGCGTATGGACCAATAAACAAGATAGAGATTCTGGAAGCAAATTCTCAATTTTCAACCAACTCATCTTCAACAAAGCCTCCAAAAACAACCACTGGGGAGAGGAAAACCTATTCAGTAAATGGTGCTTGGAAAACTGACTAACCACGTGCAGAGGATTAAAACAACACCCCTGCAGATCACCATACACAAAAATAAACTCTAAATGGATCAAAGATCTGAACGTATAACTTCAAACTATAAGAACCTTCAAAAAAGCAGGAGACAACCTTATGGAAATAGGAACTGGTAACCAATTCCGGATTAAAACCCCAAGTGCCCATTCCATAAGAGATAAGATAGATTAAGTGGGACCTCATCAAACTGAAAAGCTTTTGCAAAGCAAATGAAACCATCAAGAGAGCAGGGAGACACCACACAGAATGAGAAAAAATGTTTGCCAACTGCATATCTGACAGAGGTCTAACATCTAGTGTCTACTAGGAAGTCAAATGTGCCAAAAGGAAAAAAAAACAAAACAGCCTCAGTAAAAAGAGAGCAAAAGACATGAATAGACACTTCTTAAAAGAAGATCTACAGGCAGACAACAGAGAAATGAAAAAGGGCTCAGTCTCACATATCAGAAATACAAATCAAAACCACATTGAGATACCACCTAACCCCAGTAAGAATGGTCATCAATAAAACAACCATATATACTGGCAAGAATATGGAGAAAAGGGAATGATTCTACACTTCTGGTGGGAATGCAAACTAGTGAGACCTCTTGGGAAAACAGTGTGGTGATTTCTAAAAGAACTAGACCTTCCATGTGACCCAGCAATACCCCTGCTGGGAATATACCTGGAGGAACTCAAAAACATTCTCCAAAAATGTACCTGCACATGCATGTTTATTGCAGCACAATTCACAATAGCAAAAACGTGGAACGAACTGTGCTACCCATCAAAACTGGAGTGGATAAAAAAATGTGGTACATATACACAGTGGAATATTACACAGCCATAAAGTGCTAGAGTCCAGCTCCAGCAAGGCCAGAGATTCCTGGTGGTGAGTCGGCATCGGCGACTATAGGGTGAGATAGAGAGAGAGAGAGAGAGAGAGAGAGAGAGAGAGAGAGAGAGAGAGAGAGAGAGAGACAGAGAGACTTGGACAACTATTCAGATTGAGCAGAAGCTGTTTATTGATTATTAACAGTGGGTTTTTATCCCCAAATTCTGTAACGTTATCATCACAGGACACAAAAGGTAGCAAGTGCCTTTCACATGAACAGGTCCAGGTACACAAAGGACAACCCCCATCCTTACACAAATGTCTTTTCAAACATAAAGAAGAACAACCATAAATGAAAAAGAATAACCAGTAATTGTCTTTATGTTTCTTATACTTATTTAATGTTCCCCAAACCAGTTTCTATGTACCCTTAATTGTTTTACAATTACATAAACTTAAAATAACATCACTCAATGCCTAAACCCGAAACTACCATAATGAATTATTAACTTCTACTATTCTGTGCTAATTCAAACTAGTTTCTATTAAAACAATTGCTGCTATGGTTACACTCTCCTAACACCAGCTGGTCTAATTCAAACTTCACTGGTCCCCCTGAATCAAACTAAACTAAACACACTTCTACAATAAAATAATTACTTAAATTTTCTTTAATCTATATAAACTATTTCCTAAAACCTATATCTATAAATTTCTAAAATCACATTAAGAGAACCTATGACCTGCACTGAGGCTCCTCAATGTGACTCAGAGTTAAACTTAAATTATTTAAAAGCAAAAACCATAAACTGTGGAAAATGGGAACAATAAATTCCCAAGTTTAGCTGTGTTCATTCCGGGTCTCCGAGTTCTCTGTTAGAGCCAGCAGGAGCCTTTTCTGGTTGCAGTGCCAAGTGGAAAAGGAGGGAGGGAATGGGGTCAACAGCTCCCAAACACATCCTAGTGGTCTCAGGGTCAATGGCCCTTCCTGATCCCTAATGCTCAGTGTGCCTCCATGGCCAGCTCCCAACATCTCCCCCTTTTTTGTTTTTAAGCACGAAACCATGGAAATCAGTGTTGAGCTGAGATATGCTCTTCTTTAACACTCTGAAGATGATTGGAAGTAGACACAGCAACAAAAGAATCACTGCTCCACAAATTCCCACATTAGTGAATATAGATGGGGATTTTTGATCAATGAATGAAGAAAAATTATTAAATATAGAACGGGCCAAATTGGTAGACTGGAATTGCTTTTCAGCAACCATCATGTCTTGAATTTCCTGATGTAATTTAGTAAGGTCTATACTCAAGTCTGAATGATTCCTAATTCCAAGAATATGATTTTTAATTTTGTCCAATGTGTGGACAGATGTATTTACCTCTAAAAGAGTGAGGCAAATTTATTTCAACTCAGAGTAACATCGGAGAGCCAATTTTATTTTTAAGGTCACAGGTTCTTGTCCTACTGCTAAAACTGCTTCCTCCAAAGCATTAACTTTGCTTTCTAATTTTTGATCAATAATTTCCTGAGTAGCTAAGTCTATAGAAATATTTTTAGATAACTGATCAGCAAATGTGCCTGTGTGAACTTCTTTAGCCAATGCCACAGCCGAAACTGAAATTGCAGTAGCAATCACTATGAAAGCTGTAATACCTAACATTAGAGTAGCCAAAAATCTTTTCTGTCTTTCTGAAAGGGAATTAACCTCATACAGTGTTTGTAAACCATACTCATTGTACCAGCGAGATGACAATTGTACTGGAACCATTAAGTAAGGAGGCTGTCTGAGAATAACAAATCCCTTATAAGAAGCATCAGTTAAACAATTAGTTAATACACTTGTTTACAAGACAAATTATAAACATCATTTTGACGTT
>CAUYQG010063170.1:0-131065 GCA_963574415.1 Tarsius wallacei
ACAAAATTAAGCCAAAGGTTTGTTTTTCATTTGTACTCCCCATTTAAGATAGTGAGCTTCTTCTATTCACAATAGCAAAAACATAGAACCAACCATGCTGCCCATCGAAGCTGGACTGGATAAAAAAATGTGGTACATATACACAATGGAATATTATGCAGCCATAAAGGACAAACATATGGACTTTGTAGCAACTTGGATGGATTTAGAGTCTATCATACTCAGTGATCTATCACAGAAATAAAGAACAGAGTACCATATGTTCTCACTCATAAGTGGACCTTGAACAATTATCATAATGCTATAAGAAAGTAATTAGCATTAGTGGCAAACAGCAGTTGAGGGAAACTGCCAGGGGAGGGAGGGGCACACCTCATCAACAAGGGTACCTGCATAATGAACATTTGTATACTTAACCCTGAATTGTACCCCACATCTTTAAAATTAAAAATAAAAATAAAAAGATAGATCTTTTGGATAATGAGAACACTGTGGATAATATTTCATTCAACAAAGGACAGAACTTTAGATGGCTGTAGGTAAAAGATAAGTAAAAAGCACCCCATAGCAGCATGATAACAAAACCAAAAGCAAACGTAAAATGTATACTTTAAAAAACTAACCCAACAAAATTTGTACCTGCTAAACCGAATGTTTTTTCTTTCTTCTTTAGACACTTGGCTCAAACTGTATCTTCTGAGAGAGCCAGAGGTATTGTTCTCTGTGTTTATTTTGTCTTCAAACGCCTGGATTTTAACTTGAAGTTTTTCATGGTCTTCATTTTCAGCTGCCATTTGCTTAGTTTCCTCTAGTTTCTCAGGGAATTCAATTTCAGCACTGACTTTTATCCTAAAGGGATAGAAATCATTAGATGCTGGTCATATTTACCCTTCAGAACAGTGTTACTCTCTATTTAACTGCCTCTTATTCAGAACTGAAAACTGCCTGATAATTTTTTTTCACTACTCATTTAACAAATAATTATCAAGTCTCTACTGTGGGCGTAGGCCTTTGAAGTTGCTTCTATAGCTTATTCTGCTAGAAGATTAGAAACAATGGCTTCAACTTTGTGTTAGAAATACAAAAAAGAGGGATTCAAAGAATAAAAAACAATTTATTTTTAAATTTTTTTGGAGACAAAAATCTTACTATTTTGTCCAGGCTGGTCTCGAACTCCTGGCTCAAGCAATCCTCCTCTCAGCTTACAGAGTCGCTGGGACCACAGCCATGAGCCAAAAAGCAATTTTTATGTCATCTACCATATTCTTATCTAGAAACTCTCCAAAAAAATGGCTTTCACATAAAATTTGTGTCAGACATTTTCTAGAAAATGTACTTGTGCTGATATATTTGTATTAAAATTGATGGAATAAGGACAGTTCATATGGACTGTAAACTTGTGGTTCTGTAATTTTATGGAAGTCACTGTAGTTCACCTTGGAAGCAAGAAATAGTTTTCTGAATTTAAGATGTTGGAGGAAGGAGGTTTTCTATAAATAATAATAGTCCCAAATATCTTTTATAGCAGAGTTTATAAACCACTCTGTGGGTCATTAAAATTACCTTCTTTAAGGCAGGGACCATGTGTGGTATAATTTTGGAATTCCTCTGAGGGCTAACAGTGACTTAGCTAGAACAAGAGTCTACAAATAAGCTGCAGAAATAGCTCTCAGATGCTCACCTCATGCTGAATGACCATAGAAAAGCAGTATGCATTTATCTTCCCTTATCTGTCTTCTAATATTGAGCTGGCCTAGATCTACTTTAATTTTTATTTAACATTCTCTATCAATTATAACATATGGTATTAGCATTTATTCTTTCCTTATAAAAACAAGGGTAAAAGGAATTATTTTTTTACTCATCACACTTCTGTCACCAAATGTGTGGATTTTTTTTCCCCGCATACCAACTAATTCTCCAATTCTCTGGTAACCAACTGGTACCCTACAATTCAATTCTGACACTACCCAGAATTAGCCTCAGACTCCACAGTCTGTCCCCAGTTCAGATACCAGTTGGAAATATGGAGTCTTCAGCTTATCCACACTTCTGTCCAACTTGGTTACAAAGTCACGGGGTTCCCACAACCGCCCTGCCCCCAAGGCTTAATAATTCACTAGAATAACTCACAGTACATAGGAAGATACCTTAACTTTTAAGTTACTGGTTTATTACAAAGGCTACAACTCAGGAACAGCTAAATGGAAGACAGCAAAGTATAGGGGAAACAGTGCAGAGCTTCTGTGTCCTCCCTGGGTGCTGCCCTCCCAGCACCTACATGTGCTCATCAACCAGGAAGCTCTCCGAACCCTGTTTCTTAGGGGTTTTTATGGAGATTTCATTATGCAAGCATGATCCATTACCTTTGGAAAATAGCTCAGTCTTCAGCCTCTTCCCTTTCCAAAGGTTGGGAGTGGGAGGGTTAGAGCGTGAGGTAGCAGGTAGGGCTGAAAGTCTACCATGCCTTTGTCTTTCTGGCAAATATCTCCCATCCTGAAGCTATCTAGTCATTCCCAGCCACCAGTCATCTTAATAGCATACAGAAGATACTCTCATCACTTTGGAGATTCCAAGGGTTTAGGAACTGTGTGTCAGGAATTGGGGTCAAAGACCAAATATTTATTAATTTATTATTATTATTATTATTATTATTTTGTAGAGACAAGGTCTCTCTGTGTTACCTAGGCTAGTTTTGAACTCCTGGGCTCAAGCAATCCTCTCAGCTCAGCCTCCCTAAGTGCTGGGATTATAGGCACCACCCACTACACCTGGCCTGAAGACCAAATGTTTATTTTTTATTACAGCAATAATAATTCCTAGAAATACGTTCACCAAGTTGGTCTAATGATTTTGTTGGTTTGTCTGTGTGTGTTTACTTGGCTGTCTTTAGTATTTTTCCTAGACATTGAGGAAAGAGCTCCAAACTTACAGGAAAATTCTAGCTTTTTCAAATGTATGGTTATTTTTTTCTTAAGGGCCAAAGTGAACCTTGCATAACACTGGGGTGAGAGTGAGAGAAAAACACATTTTTTTCCCCACAGCACTGCTTTTTAAAGAAAACCAGGGCAGAAGGACTGGTGACTATTTTTTTTAGTTCCAGTCTACACACTCTGGTGCAATATCTGAGGTGGGCACTGGTGAAGGTGAGGTGGCAGGGTTGGAGACTAAAATTTTTCTGGCTGGCTCAGAGAGTAGTCCTGGCCTTGAGGGAGGGTTCATGGGCCCTGAGCGGTTAGAATCCATCCGTAAGTCCAACCCAGGTGCTGATGGTTGAAAGTGGGAAACATCATCTCTTAGGAAACCAGGCAGTGGTTTATTGCCTAATAAGCTGTTGCTGATACAATTTAAAAACAGGCTGGGTGTGATGGCTCATGCCTATAATCCCAGCACTTTGGAAAGCTGAGGTGGGAGAATTGCTTGAGCCCAGGAGTTTGAGACCAGCCTGGGCGATGTAGCAAGACCTTGTCTCTACAGAAAATTAAAAAAAGTAGGCAGGCATGGTGGTTTGTGCCTGAAGTCCCAGCTACTCAGGAGGGTGAGGCAGAAGGATTAACTGAGCCAAGGAGGTCAAGGATGGGGTGAGCTGTGATGGTGCCACTGCACTCTAGCCTGGGCAGCAGCACAACACTCTGACTCAATAATAATAATAATAAAATCATCATTATCATCATCATCACCATCATCTTGCCACTGCACTCCAGCCTGTGTAATAGAGCAAGAGACTGCCTCTTAAAAAAAAAAAAAAGATTTTCATATAAACAATAAACATTTTTAAAGTGTAGGTATTGCCCTGGTGGGACATACTAAGAATGTATTATACTTTACTAAAATTATTATACTTATACTAAAAACTACTAAGAAGTTATTTATACTTTATCTGAAATTCAACTAGGTGTCCTGTATTTTTACTGGTCAAATGTGGCAACACTACTCTGGAATAAAGCCTAGGTGAAATAAAGCTAGGTGGGCGGGAACCTGTACTGCTCATCCTGTTCCCCCATGTCTGGTACAGTGCTCAGCACACATAAGTCCCTGGAATATTTGGGAATAAGTGAATAGAGACCATCTTGGTGTCTGAGATCGACCTGCCCCCTTCCCTCAGCTTCCTGAGGTCTACCAGATCCCCACTTCTCTCGGCCCGTCAGGGAAGAGCACAGTGCTATCAGCAAATACAAAATGTGGAGAGAAGCAGGGAATGAGAGTGGGAGCAAGGAAAGGAATTTGCAAGGGAGCAAATAAGAGTGAAGAAGCAACAATAAAATGTCTGAGCCAAAGAAATGCTCTGTAGATATGAGGCTGATGAATGTTGCTGATGAGAATTCTCACCGCAAAGGCTTCCTCTTCTACAATTTCTCGTTTCTATGATTCAGAGATTGTAGAGCACAGAACTCGGGGAATAGGGGTAGTCATGAAAAGTTACCAAAGGGATCAAAGAGAATTTTCTGTCTCTGTCCATCAACCTTCCTGGGCATGCCACAGAGCTTTGCTGGCAGGAAGGTAGGATGAACTTTGATTCCAAAAGATTGGAAGGTCAGGACATGGTGGATAAAAGGTTTGAATTTATAATAAATATTCCCTTCTCCTTTACTTCTCCTCTTTTAATTTAATTTAATTGTATTTTTTGAGTCAGTATCTCACTCTGTCACCCAGGCTGGAATGCAGTGACACCATCACAGCTCACCACAGCCTCAGCCTCCTAGTCTCAAGTGATCCTCCCACCTCAGCCTCCTGAGTAGTTAGGACTCCTGAGTAGTTAGCACATGCCACCATGCCCAGCTAAATTTTTTTAAAAAAATATTTTTGTAGAGATGAGGTCTCACTATGTTGCCCAGGCTGGTCTCAAACTCCTGGGCCTAAGCAGTCTTCCTGCCTTGACCTCCTGAATTGCTGGGATTACAGGCATGAGCCACTGCACCCAGCATTGATTTTTACATTTAATATAAAAATATAGAAGAATTTTTAAACGAACTCTTCTGCTTTCCTTCCAGAGCAAGAAATCACATCACAAATGTGAATGTGCTGGTGGAGCCAGGGGTCCTGTGTATGTTTACTTGTGGGGTAGTGGGGGTTGGAGCCAGTGGGTTGGGCTCATGCAGGGGGTTGTTCTTTTCCATTTGTCACTTTTAACCCCAGAGGTAATTTTACAGAAATCGTTGCCAGAGTTCTATAATCCCCTAAATATTAACTTGGCCTTAACTCAACACGCCACGTTACAAGAGGCTCAGATAATTTCCAGTCTGAACGGTTTCTGGTCTCTGTTGCCAAAGTAAAGTTTTTAAAAGTACCCCTAGGGATGCCCAGGAGGAGGCCTAATTACCTCCCTCTTGCATGAGCGGGGACTCCCTCTAGAAACAAATTGGCCCTTGGACAGCTCACTGCTCTCACTAAGCCGGGAGATGAGGCTGTAAAGCTGGCCGGGGTGGAGAGATTGGCAGCCTCTCTTCCTAACTCCTTAAATCAAAGAAAAATAATATTAGTTAATGTTTGATGATCTTGGCTCATGATCCCACGTCCAGGATAGGTGCTTCTGCAAAGTTAAACTTGTTAGAGGAGAAGTAGGAGAATGTAATAGACCAAATCCACATTGGAGCCCTAAATTCTTAGAATGTTATGTTCCTTACTCTTCAGCAATTTCTTGGGTCATCAGTCATCATAAGAGTGACAGAGATGATCCCTCAGCACCACAGTGCTAGCATCTGTTTCAGGACTGCAATGAATGATGCTGCTGGAACAGCTAAGGCAATGTTAAAGGAAAGGACAACTGAAGTCTAGGTTTCCGGTGCTCTATTCTGCCTCTGACCTGCTCAGTGGGCAGGCACAGGTATGGGCAGGTGTCTAATTATTTGGGGATCAGGATGTGACCAGTAGTAGAACTTTGCTGAAAAGAAATAACTCCAAAGTTTATTTCATTCACACAAGATTTTTAAAGGGAGTTCAAGGCCCAGTGAGGTGGCTCAGGTCTGTAGTCCTAGAGGTTTTGGAGGCCAAGGCAGAAGGATTACTTGAGGCCAGGAGTTCAAGATCAGCCAGGGAAACATAGCAAGACACCATCTCTAAAAATAAAAAAGAATATTTTAAAAATAGCCAGGTGTGGCCAGGCACAGTGGCTCAAGTCTATATTCCCTTGGGAGGCCGAGGCAAGAGGACTGCCTGAGTTCAGGGGTTTGAGACAAGCCTGGGCAACTTGGTGAGACCTCGTCTCTGCAATAAATCAAAAAATAAGCCAGATGTGGTAGAGCATGCCTGTAGTTCCAGCTACTTGGAAGGCTGAGGTGGAAGGATCACCTGAGCCCAGCAGGTCAAGGCTGTGGTGGCCATGAGCATGCCACTGTACTCCAGCCTGGGCGAGAGCGAGACTCCAAGACACACACACACAAACCTAAGTGTGGTGGTGTGCACCTCTAGTTCCAGCTATAGGAGGATGAGGTGGGAGGATCACTTGACCCCAGGAGTTCAAGGCTACAATGAACTATGATCATGCTACTGCACTCCAGCCTGGATGTCTGAGACCCTACTTCTTAAAAAATCAAAATCAAAAAGGAGATTTCAAAAGGAGACAGTTGTAGGGAAATGGACCAAACATAGCCTTACAGGGGAAGGACCTAGGTTCATGACTCCAATCTCATGTTTATTAGTGATGTGGCAAATCACTAATCTTGAGTGTAAGCAGGCAAGAACTGGGATATAGAAATAGCTGATTTTAAAAATCTTGGCCTGTGTGTGGTGGCTCACACTTGCAATCTCAGCACTTTGGGAGGCCAAGATAAGAGAATCGCTTGAGTCCAGGAGCTTGAAAACAGTCTGGGCAACATAATGAAACTTAGTCACTACAAAAAATACAAAAATTAGCCAGGAGTAGTGCCATGCACGTGTAGTCCCAGCTACTCAGGAGACTGAGACAGAAGGATCACCTGAGCCCAGGAATTCAAGGCTGTGGTGAGCCATGATGGTGCCACTGCATTCCAGCCTGGGCAAGAGAGTGAGACCCCCAACTCAAAATAAATAGATAAAAATCTCTGTACTTAAGTATGATTTCTGAGCAATGCAGACATGGAGAGAGAGTTTTCTGCAATTAGAATAAAAGTATAAAAGCCCCAATACAAGGAAGTGGCCCTCCTCATGCAATTGCTCAGTCATTTGTTCACTTTTCAGACATTCAACCAAAATGGGAGAGAATGAGACACAGAAAAAGGATATGAAAAAAGCGCAGACCCCCTTGCTACTCCCAGTGGGATCTCTGCACCAGCAGCCTCCATATCACCTCGGAGCTTGTCAGAAATGCAGAATCTCAGGCTCTGGCCCAGACCTACCAAATCAGAATGTGCATTTTAACAAAATCCCCCAACAAAATATTGTGGCATGTTCAAGTTTGAGAAACATTGACCCAGAAAATGAAAGAACAGAATTGGAAGTGGGCCAGGGCAGAGGTATTTTCCCTCAATCAAGCAAGGCTGCGAGGTGTTTTTTGCTAGTTGTGTAGTGAGGTGAGACTTAAGACGATCAGTGCATTATTTGGAGTTGGTGGGCATTGGCGTCTCCAATCCTTTTGAGGATTCTGAGGAAAATGTGCCTTTTCAGGTTTTGCCACTGATAGATAACAGTTGAGGTGGACACCAAGTCTTTAGTTGGGATTCCCAAGACTAGACCAGGTGAGCAGCAGCCTTAACAGAAGGCTGTCCCCTCCTAACAAACTGCCATCTGGATGTGACACAAGCTACAAAAGCATTTTGTAGATTATATAGGAACATAAAGAATGCAGAGTAGGAATGTCATTGAAACACTCGAATTAGGAGTGAGACCTTATATTGGGTCTTTTATATTTTTATTCTAATTGCAGAAAACTCTCTCTCCATGTCTGCAGTTGCTCAGAATTCATACTTGAAGTACAGAGATTTTTATTTATGTATTTTGAGTTGGGGGTCTCGCTTTGTCACCCAGGCTGGAGTGGGTGACACCATCATGGCTCACTCCTAATTTGAGTGTTGTGATGACATTCCTACTCTGCATTCATTATGCTCCTATATAATCTAGAAAGTCAGCCTAGGAAAAGGAGCAGGTAACAGGGTCTGGCTGTGAGAATTAAGCAGCTAAGATATTGCCATTCTCTGGCACTTGACACTGGAAAAGTAGGAAAAATGGTTAAAAGTTTCCTTTTTGGTACATTCTCTCATAGTCTTCACCTCAAATTTTATACTCCACCTTGTTTTTAATAGATAGAAACATAGCTACCTAGAAATGGAGGGATGTAATTTATCAAAACACACCAATGGCTAAGCTGGGCTAGAACTCCACGCATCCTGTGGTTCAATTCCTCGTCTACCTAGAATCCAGCACCTATCTATAGTAAAGTCTAGCTAACAGCCTTCAGAATGCCAACTAATCAGAAGTTCCCCCTTTGCCTTATGATACACATAAATAGTATTACAAACTGTTCTGCCTTGGCTGTAACCCATCTCACAGTGGCTGTATCACAACCTGGCTGAAATGGTGTGTGTTCATCACTTTTAATTCAAGTCTCTTTCCTGTAGGTCCCAAGGTGAAGCTTAGGAGTAAAATACTGGATATTGAAGATAGTTTTCAGACTTGCCTGGGGTTTTTTTGTTTGTTTGTTTGTTTTTTGTTGTTGGGATCTCACTCTGTCACCCAGGTTGGAGTGCAGTATTACAATCATGGCTCACTGCAGCCTCACCCTCCTGTGCTCAGGCAATCCTCCTGCTTCAGACTCCTGAGCAGCTAGGACTACAGGCATATGCTGCCATGGCTGGCTAATTTTTTTTTTTTTTGTAGCGATGAGGTCTTGCTATGTTGCCCTGGCTGGTCTCAAACTCCTGGGTTCAAGTAATCCTTCTGCCTCTGCCTCCCAAAATGCTGGGAGTACAGGCATGAGCCACCCCATCTGGCCAAATGCAGTGGCTTTTAAACTACCTGTATTAAAGAACAGGTTTTTGTTTTTTAAAAATTTTCATATGTTACTGACTAATATTTTTGAGAAAAACAGTAAACACAAATTACTATAGAAATACAAAGAATAAACATAACAGTGTCTACTGATCATGTAGTTGGATGTTGCAGCAATGTTAAATTGCTATAAAAATTTTAACCTCTTATTTTCAATTTCTGTAATAACTTTGTCATAATCTGATAAGAAACAGTTTGTAGAAGGGTGCTGGCCTAGCAGATACACTAATAAATAAAAATCACCTATAACAAAATGCTAATGCTAGTAGTGAACATTACTGAGAGCTTTCTGTGTATAGACGCTTACTATTCTTCTTTTTTTTTTGAGTTGAAGTCTCACTCTGTCGCCCAGACTGGAATGCAGTGGCACGCTCCCAGCCACCGCAGCCTCGACCTGCTGGGCTCCAGCTATCCTTCTGCCTCAGCCCTCCAAGTAGCCAGAACTACAGGTGTGTGCTACCACGCCCGGCTACTTTTTTGATTTATTGTAGAGAAGAGGTCTCACCAAGTTGCCCAGGTGGGTCTCGAACCCGTGGGCTCAGGCAATCCACTCACCTTGGCCTCCCAAAGTGCTGGGATTACAGACTGAGCCACCGAGTCCGGCCGACACTTACTATTCTAAATCCGGTACACAAGTCACTTCTCGTACAATCAAGTGAGGCAGGCCCATTAGCAGCTCCATTTATAAGACAGATGAGGAAACAGAGGGAATCCAGCAGTAGATATAAGAATCTGCCTCCAGAGCTCACACCTCACACCCTGCTCTCCACATCGCCTCAGTAGATGCTTGGTTCAGGTTGCATCTGAATCTACCCCAGAAAGAAGCAATACCTACTAGGGGACTAGTGACAACATGGCAACCAAGAAGAATTACTGCATGCTAATGTCTCTGAGAAAAGTCCTGTGGGAACCAGACCCCAGAACAGAGTTGATACATAACCACTGAGCAGCCCATCACCTTGACTGGAAAAATGAACTTTGGCACTTTGTTTTAGCACAATTTAAAAGGTGTTGAAAGCTCAGAAAATGTCACACAAATAGAAACTTTAACGTTCAATGATGACAGATACCAAAAAGGAACGGGGAGCATGTGGGGAACCAAAATAGCAATATAGCTAGGTCATCAGGTCCAGGAAGAAGTGTCTGAGTGCTGCCATGACCCCTCCCGCCGCCATGACCCTGTCCGCAGGGAGTGCGAAGGGTCTGGCCCTTTCCCCTCTTCTTTCACAAGTGCACTTCTTCCTCTTTCTCCAGGCCAGAACATTGGTGTTCTCTGTTTTGTTTGAAATGGGAAGCCAGGCCATAGGCACTTGACAAAAGGCTCCTTTCCTTATTTTATGTGTCCTTGAACACTGCTGTTATGGGCAAGGGGCCTGGTTCCCCCGCAAAGCTGAAATTGCATGGCTCACACTCCATGGTAGGGCCGTCCTCCACCACCATGTCCTCAGGCAGAGCCAGCCCCTCTCCCCTCTGGGGCCTCCCACTCCCTGGTCTTGCTTCATGGTCTCCAGCACTGATAATGATGTCTCCTACCTACATCTCTTGCTGATAAACGAATTCCTGACATACCTTTAAAGACCTTCACATAACCCTAAACGCTGCATTAAGGAAGCACAACCAGTGCAGTTAATGAACAACAGATGGGACATAAATGGTATCACGTGTCAGACTTCAACTCCTCAGTAAGAAGAGGGGCCAAAACCCGAAGCCTTTCCTTCCTTCCTTCCACAGAGGAGGAATAACACCCACAGCTACTGACTCAAATGGCTACTAGAATTTTCTTTTTACATGAGTGACCACTGTCAACCTATTTAGAAGGAAAAGATATACTCATTTCTTGTTAAAACTCTGGTTTTATTCTTAAAAGCTGCCTTGGTAGGGCGAAATTACATTCAGTTTTTCCTAAGCAGGAGGCAATGCAGACCAAAATGTCACGTGTTTTAAATTATGGTCCTGAACCGACTTGTACATTCCCAGAGCCAACAGTTGCTCTCAAAGAATCAATTTATTTTTGTATAAACATGTGTTGCCTAAAAAAGTGGGGGTTCTTATAAGCACTTTTAAGACCCAATTTTCCTTCCATAGGGCGGACTCTGAATACTGGCTCTCCAGGTTTGCTGAGGAATAGAAGGACATAGAAAGATACCTAACACTTCAGGACAGGACGGCATGTGCTGGAGGTGGAAAGGGGCAGCAGGAGCTGCAGTAGCTCAAAGGGAAGTGAGATGGCCACATGCAAGGTTGGTGGGGAGGACCTTATGGGAAAGTGTTACCAAACGAGAATCTTGGCGAAAGGCAGCCTTCAATGGGAAAACAGGCACAAAGAAAGCATTCTAGAAGGCAACAGCAGAGGTTATTGGGGTACCACTTTTGGGAGGAATAGGTAAAAGTCACCCTTGACATTCCTTTACAATTATTTTGAATTATCCATTAAATTCTGTGAACACTGTGACTCTTGCCCACACCAAAATTTGAGGTCTAGTGGACCAGATTAAAGGAAGAAATGAAAGGAAACTCAATGAACAGATGTCTGGGCATTTATGTTATTGCCCCTCCAGAAATGACCATGGACCTACAGACAAGTGGTGGTTGGGCAGAGAATTTTACTTTGTTCTTGCCCATCTGCGAGGTTTATTCATCATGTTTTAATATGAAACCTCTATAATCCCAATGCATATGAAAAGACTTTGTTGTTTTAAGGATTAAACAATATAACAAAGGCGAAAGCCCCTTGCACAGGATCTGTCACGTGGGAGGAGCTGATAAAAGCTCAATCAGACTCACAAATGCAGCATTTTTTGCAAAATTGCAGAGAGGAATCTGGCCCCCCTGTTCTCTGCAATTTCTGTTGTGGGCTGAAATAGCCAGTAGTCCCAGCTACTTGGGAGGCTGAGGTGGGAAAATTGCTTAAGCCCAGGAGTTCAAGGTTGTAGTGAGCTGATTATGCCACTGCACTCCAGACTGAATGATAGAACAAGACTCCATCTCAAAAAGAAAGGAAGGAAGGAAGGAAGAAAGAGAAAAGAAAAGAAAGAGAGAACAACAGGGCAAGGAAAGGAAAGGAAAAAAGGTCTTTACAGGCCATGATGCTTGTCTACACATTAGGGTCACACATTGAATCAAATCCCTGGCTTTTTGCTGTAATCTGTTTCTATGATGTTTATTGCATGGAATGTGGGCCATTCCGAGGAAGACAGATTTCCTGGGTTCCTTCTGTGAACATAATCTCCTTATTCTGTTTTCCCTTCATTCTCCTCCATGTGCTGTTTTATTTCCTTTACCCCATTGTGTCATCTCTTTCCACTTAAACCAAAATCAGATTTATACATTGATTTTGACTGTAATTTACCTTCCATGATTCCTTTTTATTTTCAAGCCTGATTCTTGAAAACAAAAAACAAACACAAAATTTCATCTTCTCTACCACCATCACCACCCAAACAACAAAAGAACACACCACCCATTTAACCAAGTCAAAGGTTAGGGGAAGCTTTAATCACATACTTTGTCTTAAACTTTTCTTACAGACAACTCCCCCCCCCCCCCAACTTTGCTGGCTTTGGCTAGGGTTTGAAGGCTGGACCTGAGGGAATTGCTACCTTCCTTCCCCAATTTCCCCACTCTAGGTCTATGTGCCAGGGCCCTTTCTCTTGTTTTCTTTGGAGTTTCCCCTCTGCCTTTTACCATCACCATCTTCTCTCCCTATCTTTTCTCATTTCTCCTATTGACCTCCCCACTCCTACTTTCTTCCCACAATTTCCATTCCTCAAAGCCTCCACTTCCAATTGGGGGCTGAGCCCAGCCTCCTACTAAGACCACCTGTGACAAATTGTCCCCATTCTGATAGTGCCTGATTAGAGCAGCCTTCCTGGCGCCACATTCATTTGGCAAAGGCGTCTTCTAGTCAACGATCGCTCAACTGCTCTACTCAGCCAGTGCAGAGTTGCCAGGAACTCACCCTTTCCATATCCCCAGCTTCTATCGAGTCCTGCCAGGCAAACAGCCCAATGCTCAATGGTTGGCTCTGCACAGGTTAGATAGGACTTATGCAGTTTCAAAAGGTATAGATCTCTTCACCTATCCTGATGCCTTCTCTTTTTCAATTCACAATCATTCTTGTACACTTTTGCTTCTCCAGAATTAATGTCAAAATCTAAATGTGTTGCTTGACTGGCCTGTTATTTATTTAGCCTCTGTTAGATTATTAGATACATTTTTTTTTTTTTTCTGGAACAGAGGAACAGGAAAAGTGCAAGAGCGCTCACCTTGTACATCTAACACAGCTCACCCAGTTTATTCAGTCATTTGGCACAAGGAAGGCTCCTGTCTGCTTCAGTTTTTCATTCTCTCTAGGATGCTAATTGTTTTTCTTTTGATAATCTTGTAGTTTTGGCCTGAAGTCTAAAATATGGCCTGCTGGGCTACGTGTCAGATTTGTAAATTAGATGACATCTGTTTTGAATTTTATCATCTTTAATTTTCTTTCAAGCTCTCTTCACTTACTCATTTCCCCTTTAATTGCAAGAATCAGACTTCACTGTATGCTTTAGACAAAAATGTAGACCTTTCTGCTTTGGGGGCAGAGATTAAAATGACTGAGGTGAAATGGTCACAGTGACTGCTATTCAAGGAAAAGATGTTGGAAGAGAAGCCTTAGCAACTATCCCAGAGAGGATGAGCAATTCATACAAAAGGTTGGCTGCCCACACAAACATTTTGAGGTTCCCACCGAATAATTACACTAGATTAGAAGAAGATTGACAGTGGGAGTTGAACTAAGAGAAACATTTTCTTTCTTTCTTTTTTTTTTTTTTTTTGAGTTGGAGTCACACTCTGCCGCCCACTGGAGTGCAGTGGCACACTCCCGGCCACCGCAGCCTCGACCTGCTGGGCTCCGGCGATCCTTCTGCCTCAGCCTTCCAAGTAGCTGGAACTACAGGCGTGTACTACCACGCCCGGCTAATTTTTGATTTATTGTAGAGATGAGGTCTCGCCAAGTTGCCCAGGCGGGTCTCAAACCCACGGGCTCAGGCAATTCACTCACCTCAGCCTCCCAAAGCACGGGATTATAGGCTTAGCCACCGAGCCCAGCGAGAAATATTTTCAATTGAGAAAGGTTAAGATGGTGGTCATGGAGGTGGGTTATGAGGTGAGCGGTGACCTTTTCATCTCTTCATATTTCATTTTGCTCTTTCTTTGTCTCCCCCCAAAAAATAGTAAAGGGAGAAGAACCTAAGTGCATTCTCATACATGCAGACACATATTTTGATTGTGAGACCTTATTTTTCTCTTTTACCTGTATAACTCATAAATTGTTTTTATAGGAAAATTGTTTGTTGCTCATTGGGTTGGGCCTACTTATTAAAAATCAAATTTGGCCAGGCGCAGTGACTCACACCTGTAATCCCAGCACTTTGGAAGCCCAAGGTGAGAGGATTCCTTGAGCCCAGGAGTTCGAGACCACCCTGGGCAACATAGCAAGACTTAATCTTTACAAAAAATTAGCCAGATATGGTGGCATGTGCCTGTAGTCCCAGCTACTCGGAAGGCTGAGGTGGAAGGATCATCTAAGCACCAGAGGCTGAGGCTGTGGTAAGCCATGATGGCATCATTGCATTCCAGCCTAGGTGACAGAGTAAGACCCTAACAACAACAAAAATAAATAAATTTCCCTGTTGACATGCCTAATCTAACACCCTTGTATAACATTTTTTCCCTTTATATAAACCCTTTCCACACATACAATCTCAGAGATGTCAATTGGTCTCTTGAAACCTTGCATTTGTAGGGACAACAGAGACTGGGGTAAGCTCTGTCCAGGACATGAGCTCAAACTTTCACTCCTGATGTATGTCAGCCATGGCTGGGAAAATACACAGGCTGTCTGGCTGTGCACACTTCACAGAATATCCCCCCAAAACCAGCTACAGAGATTCTAAACCAAATTTCTGAAACCACATCATGAAATTTGGCCAATAGTGGCTTTGTGGTTGCATATAGACGACAAATCCCTTCATGATACTGGCCTTGAGTTTCTTGGATACTGCCATGTTTAGGTTCTTGCTAAGTCATAGGTCTGTAAAAATGCTGGTTTTGAGTGGTATAAGTGTACAGTAGTGGTTCTCAACTGGAGGGAATTTTTATCTCCTTGGGAACATTTAGCAATGTCTGGAAATATTTTTGGTTGTCACTACTGAGAGGGGGTTGCTGCTGCTAGCATCTGGTGAGTAGAGGCCAGAATTGCTGGTAAACATTCTTCAATGCCCATGGCAACCCCACAATCAAGAATTATCTAGCTAAGATAACAGTACCAAGATTAAGAAACCCTGGTATATAGGCATCTATACATAGAATCAGGTGGCAACAATTTTTTTTTTTTTTTTTTTGAGACAAGATTTCACTCTTTCACCCAGGCTGGAGTACAGTGGCACAATCAGGGCTCACTACAATCTCCTACTTCTGGGCTCAAGCAATCTTCTGCCTCGGCCTCCCAAGTAGCTAGGACCACAGGTGTGTACTAACCTGGGCTAATTTTTCTTTTCTTTTCTTTTCTTTTTTTTGTAGAGATGGGGACTTGCTTTGTTGCCCAGACTGGTCTTGAACTCTTGGCCTCAAGTGATCCTCCTGCCTCGTCCTCTCAAGGTGCTGGATCATAGGCATGAGCCACTGTGCCCAGCTCAACAAGTTCTTATATACTCAGTCAAACATACTGTGTTGAAAGTAAGGACATTTGCAATGATTCTACCTCTGTGAATAGTTATTATTGACTTTGATGACCATATTGGTCAGATAATATTCTCTGTGTGTCATGGGACCAAGAGACCCTTCCCGATGGGCTACCCTCCTGCTACCTCCTTTCTTGGTTATGTTAAATCAATCTAAAATCTGGCCTGAGAAAGGCTGCGTACTCCCATACCTGAGTCCTTATGGGTGAACCGTAACCTAATTTAGTAGATAAACAAACCAAAAACCTTAGGAGTATGCAACAGCTGAGCATCAGTCAATCCATCAGCCATACTTCAACCACTCACAGGTAGCTGACTATTCCAGCTGTGTTCTAATAAGGTAAATGCGAGGGCTAACCCATCCAGGTGAGGTTTTCGTATCTCACTTCCGTTTTCTGTACATCGCTTCCATTTTCTGTGTTACTTCCGTTTTCTGCACCTCACTTCCATTTTCTGTCTATAAATTTGCTCTGATCACACATCATTCCTGGAGCCTCTCTGAATCTGTTGTGGTTCTGGGTCTGCCTGATTCATCACTCACTTTTTAAAATATATATGCATTTTATTTTAAAGATCTGGAGTACAATTCAGGATTAGGTATACAAGTGGACCTCGTACAGGTAAAGTTTAGGCCTCCCTTTGGTCCCCACTTTGCCTGGTTGGAGATCAGGTAACCTTCATGACTCACTTTTTTCTTTCGTGCTCAAATAAAGTTTTTCTTTTAACAGTTATCAGCATAATCTTGCATGTATGTGCAGTCACTCAAGCTATGTGTCACTGGGTTTTTGTCCCCTTTTCTCCCCTTTTCCTTAGCCCACCTTCCATAAGTGATTAATTCCTCATAATTTCGGGCTCACTCACTATAACAATCTGCCCTGACTTCTTAGGCACCCTGTCACCGACTCTGTCTAGGCCTCCCTCATGACCTATTAAGGATCCACAACAACATCCTGGCCACTGTCTCTCTTGCCAGCCAGCAGCTCCAGCCAGATTCACTCAGTGCTCCATAATGCTAGCTATTCCTCATTTCCTTATTCACTTGGTGAAAATATTTGAGTGCTTATTATCTGCTAATTACTGTGCTAGGAGTTGTGGTCATTCCCTAGATTAAAATCTTTCCACGCATCCGTGTTGCTTATAGAACAATCCCCTTGCTTCTAGCACAGCATATAAAGCTTCTGATAATCTGTCTCTGACCCAACTTTTCAGTTTACTCTCCTACCCTACTGAACATATTACTTTTCCTTAGTCTGGGTCACACATTGTTAAGCCCGTGTGTCTCTGCATGTGCTATTCTATAGGTAGTGTCCTATCTGTCCTAACATGGGGAATTTTCATTCATCCTGTGCAGCTTCACCTAGAGCCCAGAGAAATGCCTGGAATGTGGAAAATACTCAATGAATAGGAAATGAACTTAAATCTCACCTCTGTGCAATATTCTTCAACACCCTGGCTGCTTATCAGGGCATCTCCTTTGCTCCACAACCCACTGTGTGAACTTCTACCTTATCACATCCTCTGACTGTGACCCCTTGAAGACAGGGATGGTGTTTTATGTCTTTAGAGGGTCTCATACTCTTCAATTTACTGAACATAAAGTGGACCCTTGTGACTAAATGCTCACTATTTTATAAAGATGGCTTCTTGTGTTTGTGGAATTCTTGTTTCATACTGAAAATAATCTATATCATTTGTTATTCCAAAAGCCCACGGAATTTGACACATCTCAAATGTGCTCTGCACTTCTCCAGAACCAAACACCTTCCAGTGCCTAAGATCTGAAGGGTTGAGTCCATCCTCTATCATTTAGTCACGGTGTAACATTGAGATAATATTTAGTCTCTGAGCCTCTGTTCTTCTGTAAAAGAGGGTTAATGATATCTGCCTTTCTTGCTTTGTAGGGTGACCATGAGGATCAAATGAAATTACATATTTAAAAGGACTTTGTAACTTCTAAAGGTCATAAAGCTTTTCAAAGTTCTTTCTTTTCTGTTTTGAGCTGGAGTCTCACTCTGTCGTCCAGGCTGGAGTGCAGTGGCATGCTCACAGCTACCACAACTTTGCCTGCTGGGCTCAGGTGATGCTTCCATCTCAGCCTTCCAAGTATTTGGAACTATAGGTGCTTGCCACCACACCTGGTTAATTTTTTGATTTATTGTAGAGACAAGGTCTCACCAAGTTGCCCAGGCTGATCTCGAACTCCTGGGCTCAGGCAACCCTCTCACCTCTGCCTCCCAAAATGTTGGGATTATAGGCATGAGCCACTGAACTAGGCTTCAAGTTTCTCTGTATTCAAAATGTAGCAAAACAAAATCCACTCCCCAAACCTTACATGATCATATTTGTTTTTCAAAGACAAACTTCTTGAAAAAACCAGTATTGTGCATTCTGTCTACTCTGTCTTTAATCCCTGGCATCCTGTTTTTTGCCAGCCACACCACTGGCAGCTTCCTCATCACAATATCAACCATTTCCTCATGGCCAATACCTGTGGACACTTTTCTGTCCTTTGCCTTCAGTCCTCCTCTTGCTGCAGCATTCTCTGCACTAGGACCAGGGTGACCTTCCTGAAATCTGGATTCTGATTATATTCTGCCAGGTATGAAGCCCCACAGTGACTGCTCATCGCCCACAGAGTAAAGTCAAACTCCTTAAGTCCACCGGCCTCTGCTTCCTGCCTACTACTTGTTCATCATCCCCTATTGTTTGCTTTCCTTATAACATACACCTTAGTCATGCAAAATGGCTCCTGTTTCCAAAAAGTGCTTTTTCACATGCTGTCTAAAACATGGTCCTGTGCAATCTCATGATCTTTTAATACTTGGTTCAAAATATCACCTCTTCTGGGAAATTTCTGATCTCAGTTTCCCACCCCTCTCCCTTCCAGGCCGAAGTAGATACTTCACATCTGTATTCTCCAAACTCCTCTAACCCATCTTGATTATCATAACCTTCCCACCATTCTCTAAGTATCCACTTAAATATGTATCTCTTCTACTAAACAGTAAGCTCCTTGAACATAAGGAACATGTTTTATCTCTCTCTATACATGTAGCTTCCTGGTACATAGTAGGCTATGTTAAATTGTGAAATATTTGTTAAATAAACCAGTGGCTACAAAATATTATTATTTGTACTATAGTCTTATTCTTTTACCATATTTGATGCACCTTTTAGATTTATTGTTGTTGTTACCTTCTGGTTTCCACAGATAGAGAATAAAAGTTCTGGCAAGTGCCACAATTTATTCAGAGTTACTCTCTGTTGAGATAATGGGTTGGGCTTTCCTTGGGAAATTTCACACCTACAAAGAAGAGCTTAGCTATCTATGTCCTGCCTTCGTGGCAGGACAACAGCTTCCTACTCACCTGCCACTTCCAGCCTTGGGGGTTTCCAGTTGTCGGGTAAGGAGCTTGGCAATGGCAGTGAAGCTGTTGCTCATGCGGAAGATGTCTCTGCTCTGAGGGCCCAGGATGGAGGAGAAGGTGTCAGTGATGCTCTTAATCTCCAGCAAAAGAATATGGTGAAATGAATGCTCCATGTTGGCCAACTGACTAACCAGGTATGTTAGGCAGCTCCTGGCTCTCTCCTGCCAAGAATGAAGAAAAATGGTCCATATTTTAAAAGAAAAATCAGAGTCCCATGACCCGCAGATGACAATTATATAGGGAGTTAACTTAGGGAGATAGCTGAAGCTAAACAGTAAGTTTAATTCATAGTTCCTCTGAATCTGCTTCTTTAGGTCTTAAATTTGTTACTGACTTCCAGAATAAACTAATATGCAAATATTCTCACTGGCTTATATTTCCAGGTCAAAAACCTCTCAATCACCATTAATAATAGGACACTCCACATATCTACCCTTCCTAATTACGTGACTTGTTAACTCCACCAGTATGGGTCAGATGTAGTCAATAGTCTCCAAACAAGTCTTGACCCTCAACTTGTGTCAGATGATGGCCACATATCCCACTGATGTGCAAGTTTGACCGCCTTGCCACAGGTATTCTCACTCATTTGTTCATTTTAAGCATCTTTCAACATATAACAGTTTTTATATGCTTGGCTGAATGAGTAGATTATATTATCTATTTTAACTAAGCCTACTCTCATGAGTAACTTAAGTCCTTCAAAGAATCTGAACAATAAGGACAATATAAATAATGTTGGTGTGAGTAAATAGCAAGGAAATGGCTTAACTGGCACATCTCATACCTATTTAAACTCTCCTTTGAGGTAATATGATCTAATCTAACATTGGAAGTTTGCATTTTTTTTAAAAATGCAAAATTATCAAGAAGATTATTTAAAATGTAGATTTGTGCCCAGTAGAAATAATGATATACCATTAACAAATAAATAACAATTTAAAAGATGGCTTATTTGATTACTGGGAAGATGGTGGTGGAGCCAGTCAGACAAAGCGAGTTCCAGTGTGAGTGAGTGAGTGTATGGAAAATTTTGCATATGTGTTGGTGAGTAAGTGGGCATGTGAGTGACCGACTGAGTAGGGACACAGGAGCCAGTGACCAGGGCTCTCCTGGTGAATCAGCTGGTGCTGCAGTTATTCTGCTTGGTCCCTTGTGCTTCCCGGGTGCAAAAGCCAAGCACCAGTTTTTAAAAAATCAGCAAAGCCCTTCTTGGGAAGAAGCTGCCAGAGAGACTGCCAGCACCAGGCCCTGCCTCACCACTGCAGTGCCTAGCTGCACTCTGGCAACAAGGACTGCAGAGGGAGCACAGCAAGGGAGCCCAGAGGCAGAAACCCACTGGAGAAGATGAAAGAGGTATACAGCCCCATCTTGAAAACTGGGCAGGAAAGTGCTCCAGCTTGCTCACCACGGAGCAACAGACCTGACCCAATCTCTGTCACCAGTGGACTAACTACTCAGGGGTTGATCATGACTCAGAGGGAATATCCTGAAAGCACAAACTCTGGAAGGACAGGACAGTGCTAAGTCTCAGGTGCCCCACCCCCTACCCTGATTCAGCTGTAGGATAAAGGATATGGCCAGAAAAGGATGAGGAAGTCCTCCAAAGAGATCAGTGGTGAGTCCGGAGTTGACCCAAACCCCTCCTCCCCTGCAATCCTCTGAACATCTGACCCACCTGACTGGGGCATGACTGAGAGGGATGAACCCAGGCAGAACCTTGACGTCAGCCACAATAGGAGGACTCCACTCCAGGATAAGCCTGGCTGAAGTACCCCCCTGCCACCAGTACCTGGGGATGAGACATTCCTGCACCTCCTCACTGGAGAGGATCCCCTGACCATACGAGAGTGGGAATGGAGGACTGAAGCCCCATCCACTCCCACTGCCTCCTCCTCCTTCCCTGGGGAGATTGTGAATGAGGTCAAAGCTCTGCAAAAGACAGCAGAGGGGCAGCTGAGAGGAACAACTAGAGAACCTGACACAAGAGGGCAGGTTTTTGTTTGTTTGTTTGCTTGTTTTATTTTTTAAAATATTTTTCCTTTGTGCATGAATGTGTATGTATGGGCTCGATCTGCATCTCCCCCACCCCCTTTTTTTCTTTTTTCTTTTTTCTTTCTTCTGTCATTTTAAATTTTGTTTATGTGTGTATGTGAAGGATTGAGTGTTCATCTTTCAATTTTTTTGTTTTTGTTTTTTATTTTTCTCTTTTTTTAGTTTAATGTGTGCATGAAAACGTATGAAGAGTTTGATTTTAATTCCTTTTTTTTTTCTTTTCTTTTTTTTTTTCTCCCTTCATTTTGTGTTGGGCACGTATGTTTGGTTTTCCTGGGTTTTGTTGTTATTGTTTGTTTTGTTTTGCTTTGTTGTTTTGGAGTGTGTGTGTGTGTGTGTGTGTGTGTGTGTATGTTTAATTGTTTTTTGCTTTGATTTCTGCTCTTGTTGTTCTGTTTTGGGTTTTTGGTGGGTTTTTTTTGAAAAATTTTTGTCCATCTTATTTTATTCTACTTTTTTCTGTTCTCCTCATTGCTGTTGCTGTATCTTGGACTCAGGGAGCACACACACATACCCATTGCATCGTCATATAGAGTGGTGGTGGGGAGTGGGTCTCAGGGAACCCATACCACAGTCAGTGAACATTGTGATTTGCAAGTAGTTTCTGAATCCTAGCTTCCCATCTTCCAGCTTATTCAACTCTCAAAACTACAAGAGACAGCAAAGCTTCCTACCCACAGCCCTGTTTCAAAATAGGACAAATTCAGAGCCCTGATCAGGGAAGACTAGAGGTCTGAGCAAATGACAGAAGTGAAAGCCTCTCCCACTGCCACTGAATAACAGAACTAAAGAGAAAAGAATGAGATCTGTCACAAATGAGGAAAAAATCAACAGAGAAACACAAGTAATTCCCAGTGTTACAAAGAGAAAACTCCTGAAAAATCAGACCTCAGAGCCCCCAAAATGGAAGTCACCAATGACTGGCCCCAGACTATAACAGGGATTAGGGAATGGATGGAAATAGTGAATAAGACTCAAGAAAGATAAGATGCAACACTGAAAGAACTTGTAACAGAGATTTTGGCCATAAAAAATTTTACCCAGGAAATAAATAACAAGATGACAAGCGAGGAAAGCAGAATTAATCAAGCAGAAGAAAGAATCCCAGAACTTGAAGACCAAAACACGGAAATAACCCGATCTGTAAAAACCAGAGAGAAAACTCAGAAAGAAAGAACAAAGCCTCCAAGAGATATGCAATTATATCAAGAGACTGCACCAGTGCCTGATTGGTATCCCATAAGAAGAAAGGGAAATGGAGAACACCTTGGAGCAAGTATTACAGGGGGTTATTTTTTAAAAACTTTCTCCATTTCACCAGAGATGTGACCATCCAAACACAAGAGATACAGAGGACCCTCCACAAGACATCAAATGAGAAGACCAACCACTAGACACACAGTAATTCACCTACACAAAATAGGCACAAAAGAAAAAATCCTAAAGGCAGCAAGAGAGATAGGTCAGACTACCTACTGGGGAAAACCAATCAGAATAGCAGCAGACCTATCAGCAAAAACACTACAACTAAAGGGACTGGAGCCTAATATTCAAAGTCCTCAAAGATAAACAATTTCAACCAGGAATTTTCTATCCAGTCAAGCTCAGCTTCATCAGTGATGGAGAATTAAAATCCTTCCCAGACATCCAATCCCTAAGAGATTATGCAGCTTCCAGACCAGCTCTACAGGAGATGCTTAAAAAGGTATTAACCACAGAAGAAAGAAAAGAAAATTAAAAAAAAAAAAAAAAAGAATGACCATGCACTTCCCAAGAGGACGGTAGAATGCAGAATCAACAGAGAATACACTGAAACTGCAAACTTAAACACACATACATACATCAATCCAAAAGTTAAAAGAAAACAAAAAAGGAAAAACTTTATAAGAACCTCATGACAGGGATTTCAATCACATTTCAATAAGCCTGAATGTGAATGGACTGAATGCACAACTGAAAAGACACAGAATGGCAAACTGGATAAAAAAAAAACCATGACCCAATAATTTGCTGCATCCAGGAGAGTCATCTCACCACAAGGGACACACACAGACTCAAAGTTAGAGGATAGAAAAAGAGTTTCCAGGCGAATGGATCACTAAAGAAGGTAGGAGTCACAATCTTAATATCAGACAAAGCAAACCTTAAGCTATCAAAAATTTAAAAAGATATGGAACGACACTACATAATGATAAAAGGGCCAATCCATCAACAAGAAATATCCTTCCTAAACATACATGCACCCAACATAGGAGCACCAGTGCTTATAAAGCAACTACTAAGTAAACTAAAAATATATATATCGACTCTAACACTATTATAGCTGGGGACTTAAATATGACACCAACAACCCTAGGTAGATCATTGAGGCAAAAAATCAACAAAGAGATCTGGAACCTCAACTTGATGCTTGACCAAATAGACTTAATAGATACCTCCAGAATACTCAACAACCACAGAATATACATTCCACTCATCACTACATGGAACGTACTCCAAGATCGATCACATCCTCAGCCAGAAATCAAGCATAAACACATTTCATAAGATTGAATACTGCCATGCATCTTCTCAGGCCACAGTGGAATAAAAATAAATATCAACACCAACAAAATTCCCCCAGAGCCCACAAAGACATGAGCACTAAACAGCATGATGCTGAACAACTGCTGGGTCAACACAGAAATCAAAACAGAAATTAAAATATTCCTAGAAACAAATGAAAATGAAGAAACATCCTACCAAAAACTCTGGCATACTATGAAAACAATTCTAAGAGGGGGATTTATATCTCTATGAACACACTTAAGGAAAATGGAAAGATCACAATTTAACAGCCTAACAAATCACCTAAGAGAGCTGGAAAGGCAAGATCACCCAAATCATAAGCAGAAAAATTCAGATCACCAAAGTAAAAGCCCAAATAGGGGACATAGAAGATAAAAATACTATGGAAAAAAATCAACAAAACAAAAAGTCGGTTCTTTGAAAGAATAAACAAGATTGATGGATCCCAGCCAGAAGGACCAAGAAGAAGAGAGGGAAAAAAACCCAGATAAACACAATCAGAAATCAAAAGATCAAATCACAACTGACTCTGAAGAAATACAAAAGATTATCAGAGATTACTATGCACACCTGTATGGAAACAAACTTGATAACCTAAATGAAAATGGAGGACTTTCTGACATCACACAATCTCCCAAGGTTGAAACAAGAAGACAATGAGACACTAAATAGACCCTTAACAACCCAGGAAATTGACTTCATCATAAGAAAACTACCTACACAAAAAAGCCCTGGACCAGACAGGCTTCAAGTGGAATTCTTCGAAATGTACAAGGAGAAGCTGATACCAATCCTACTGAAAGTATTCCAAGTAATTGAGAAAAACGGAATTCTCCTCAAATCATTTTACAAAACTAACATCACACTGATACCCAAATTGGGTAAAGGTCCAACAAAGAAAGAGAACTG
This sequence comes from Tarsius wallacei, assembly GCA_963574415.1. Taxonomy (NCBI): domain Eukaryota; kingdom Metazoa; phylum Chordata; class Mammalia; order Primates; family Tarsiidae; genus Tarsius; species Tarsius wallacei. The sequence continues at coordinate 24,647 of CAUYQG010063170.1, forward strand.
CAGGCCAATATCCCCAATGAACATAGAAAAATTCTCAACAAGATTCTAGCAAACCAGATCCAACAACACATCTCAAAAATTATCCACCACGGCCAAGTAGGGTTCATCCCCAGGATGCAGGGTTGAATCGACATCCACAAGACCATAAATATAATTAAATACATCAACAGATGTAAAAACAAGAACTATATGATAATATCATTAGATGAGGGAAAAGCTTTTGATAAAATCCAGCATCCCTTCTTGATAAAAACCCTCAAACACCTAGGCATAGAAAGAACATACCTCAAAACAGTAAGTGCCATCTGCAATAAACCCATAGCCAGCATATTGCTAAATGGACAGAAACTGGAAACAATTCCCCTGAAAACTGGAATAAGGCAAGATTGCCCATTCCCACCCATCTTGTTCAACATTGTGTTAGAAGTCCTAGCTAGAGCAATTAAACAAAAGAAAGAAATCAGGAGTATCCAAATAGGAAAAGAGGAAGTTAATTTATCTCTCTATGCTGATAATATGATCCTATATCTCGAAAACCCATGAGAATCTGTCAAAAACCTGCTCTCACTGACAACTCTTGAGGTATAAATACACGTGCAAAAGACAGTTGCATTCTTATGCACCAACAAAAAGCATGCAGAGAATCAAATAAAAAGCACAATCTCATTTACAATAGCCACACAAAAAAAGAAATACCTCGGCATCTTCCTAACCACAGAAGTGAAAGACCTCTCAATGAAAACTACAAAACACTGCTCAAAGAAATCCAAGAAGACACAAAAAATGGAAAAATATTGCATGTTCATGGACAGGAAGAATCAACATTGTCAAGATGTCCATACTACCAAAGGCAATCTATGGATTCAATGCAATACACATTAAGTTATCAATATCATTCTTCTCAGACCTGGAAATGACAATACAGAAATTCATATGTAAACATAAACGACCACAAATAGTCAGAACAATCCACAACAAAAGAAACAAAGTAGGAGGCATCACACTTTCAGACTTTAAACTTTACTATAAGGCAACAATAATCAAAACAGTCTGGTATTGGTACAAGAATAGGCATGTGGACCAATGGAACAGGATAGAGATAGAAACAAAACCTCAATTTCTCAATCAACTCATCTTTGACAGTCTCCATCACCAGTCACTGGGGGAAGGAGAGCCTATTCGGTGAATGGTACTGGGAAAACTGGATGACCATGTGCAAAAGACTGAAACAGGACCCCTACCTATCACCATACACAAAAATCAGCTCTAAATGGATCAAAGACGTTAATGTAAAACCTCAAACTATAAGAACCTTAGAAAATAAGGAGACACCCTTATGGAAATTGGAATTGGCAATCAATTCCCCCAAGTCCCGTGCCATAAGAGATAAAATAGACAAGTGCGACCTCATCAAACTGAAAACCTTCTGCAAAGCAAAAGAAACCATCAAGAGAGCAGGGAGATAGCCAACAGAATGGGAAAAAATATTTGCCAACTGCATGTCTGACAAAGACCTAGCATCCAGGATCTACAAGGAACTCAAATGTGCCGAAAGGAAAGAAACAAACAGCCCCGTTAAAAAGTGGGCAAAAGACATGAATAGACACTTCTCAACAGAAGATATATGGGCAGCCAACAGACACATGAAAAAGTGCTCAGCCTCACTAATTATCAGAAAAATGCAAATCAAAACCACACTGAGATACCACCTAACCCCAGTAAGAATGGCCATCGTTAATAAAATTAACAACAACAGATGCTGGCGGGGACGCAGAGAGAAAAGAATGCTTCTACGCTACTGGTGGGAATGCAAACTAGCGCAGCCTCTTTGGAAAACAGTGTGGCAATTTCTAAAAGAACTAGATATTGACCTTCCATATGAACCAGTAATCCCCCTACTAGGAATATACCCGGAGGAACTCACACCATTCTTCAAACAAGATACCTGCACATGCATGTTTATTGCAACATTATTCACAATAACAAAAACATGGAACCAACCAAGCTGCCCACTGAAATTGTACTGGATTTTTAAAATGTGGTACATATACGCTATGGAATATTACTCAGCCATAAAGAAGAACAAACATATGGACTTTGAGTCTATCATATGCAGTGATCTATCACAGAAACAAAGAACTGAATACCACATGTTGTCACTCATAAGTGGACTCTGAACATTTACAGTAATACTATAAGAAAGGGATTGGCAGTAGCAGGATACTGCCGGGGAGGGGGACGTAACATCCCATAAGGGTACCTGATCTCAAACCAGGCAAAGTGGGGACCAAAGGGAGGCCCAAACTTTACCTGTACGGTGACCACTTGCTTACTTAATCCTGAATTGTATCCCACATCTTTAAAATAAAAAATTTAAATTAAATTTTTAAAATTCTATATTTTCACCAATAAACATTTTTTCTCAGAAAAAAATTTTAAGCTTGCTAGAATAAAATATATAGGTAATAAAAATAGATGGCTTATTTCATCTTAACTTCTCTTTTAAAATCCTATTTTTTGTGTGTATATTAAAATTTTTAAAATAATGCTAGTGTAGACATAGGTATGATTATAAAAATATATATATTGGAAGTTGCTGCTTAAAATTCTTACTGGTGGATAAATCTAAATTACTCTTCTAGCTAGGAATTCTTATTTACCTGTGGTTCTAGCATGTGAAGTCTCGATTTCCTTCAAGGTGCAACTCCCCAGTGCAGCCATCCCCAGCAACCCTTTCCGTGTGAATTTTTGCTGCATGATAAACCTCTTAAAAATATTTTTAGTACTTAATTGTGTTTAATCATTTGCTTACCCATGCTTTCGGTCTATCACCAAATAGGTACTGCCTGTCTATTATATGCCTGTGCTAGACTCTAGATGATAGAGGTAAATGAGAGGATGTCCTTGCTTTTAAGGGACTTATAATCCCTCCTTTCACTTACAATTCCATAATGGTGACATGTGCCAGACAAGTCTTCTAAAGGAGCTACTTCTCATTCATCAATCATCAACCAGGCACTGAACTGAGCCTGTAGATTTTACACCCAGTGTTCATGTCTCAATTCACTGATTTAAGCAAACCATATATGTCAAAATATGACCTTATAAATAAAGTATGTTGTTACAAAGAAATTCTATGCTTTACAAGAGATATTTACTACAGAGCAGATTTAGATAGTGAAGTTCCCTAATCTTTAGTACTTGATTTTCAGACTCCATGTACAATTGCATTGGAACATATCTCTTCGGGAAGTGGTACATTTGCCAATTTCTTAATTAATTTTAAGTCATAGTAGGACACAGTGCTCTGAATGGGTGTGTGAGACAGAAGCTTGTGCTTCCATGAGCTGAATAGTTAGTTGAAACTGAAGACATTTATTCATTAAAGAATAACAAAGTCACTTGGCTGGGCACAGTGGCTTGCCCAACACTCTGGGAGGCCGAGGCAGGAGGATTGCTTGAGTCCAGGAGTTTGAGCCTGGCAACATAGCGAGGCTAGGCAACATAGATAGACCTCGTCTCTACGAAAAATTTTAAAAATTAACTGGGCAAGGTGGCATGTGCTGGTAGTCCCAGCTACTTGGGAGGCTGAGGTGAAAGGATCACCTGAGTCCAGGAAGTCCAGGGTGCGGTGAGCTGTGATTGTATCACTGCACCCCAGCCTGGTGACAGAGTGAGACCCCCAACTCAAAAAAATACATACATATTAGATGAATGAAAAATAAAGACCATTGGAACAAATTCCTAGAACCCTTGTTTCACATTTTGATTCATACAATTGCCAAGTTACAGAACACTTAAATGCTCTTGTATCCAACCATTGCAACATAGATTCATTTATTCATACAAGGGCTCCATGTGTGAATTAATGATATGCAATGCATCACTTTTTTATTCCCCATTCCAAGGCAAAAGCTGGATGGGGTGCCTACCTACTGTATGCCAGGACTCATTCTAGAACATAGCACTGAAGAAAAAAGATAAAAATCTCTGCCATCATAATGAGGCAGACAGACAACAAACAAAATACCTATGTAAAGTATGTAGTGAGTTGGATGGAGAAATATGTCTTAAAGGAAAATAAAGCAGAAGGAGGAGTCCACATTAAATAGTTAGAGAGAAGGTGACATTTGAATTCAGCAAAGTTTTTGTATCTAAACTCAACATTCTCAGTAACCTTAGAAAACAATTGCAGTAAAGTTCATCCTGCTTGATACAGTGAGGTAGGAAGATATAGGACCTGGGAGACATGAGATGTAACATTTTATCTATTATTTGCCCTACTAAGATATGGTTTCATATTTCAGGTAACTTCCTCACCTTCAGAATCTGATTCTTCTTCAGCATTTTAAAAAGCCATTTCACAGATATTTCATTTGCTTTCTAGTAAGTGTCTCCATGATTTCATTAGGAATCCTTTTCACTATAAAAATTAGCAAGCCCCTTCTTTAAAGCATATGTCTTCTAAAGGTGAAGGTGGCCATGTGGGTATTTGCTGAAATCAACATAATTCTGAACAATCTTCTGGCAGACAAGCTGAGCTGAAGGGAAAATTAATCACAGTGCAGGAACATGGAGAATTATAACTGCTCTGGAACTAACATATGAAACCAAGCCAATCACACATCATTTGTTCTGAAATCTTGGACCACATCCACGTACCTCACAGGGGGAACAGATGTGATTCTGATTGAGAAAGTGCGATATCAGGGCAAGAAGGAGGTTAGGAGACTCTGATTTCTTTCTCGGCTCCATTATATTTTGTCTTTGAGGGCATGACTACATTTTTCTGCTTCAAGTCATCACTCTGTGGGGATAGGGTCAGCACCTGTATGCCTTAACTGTGGGCCTGTCCCTATCCCTTCTGACATAAATTATGTATTATTAAAATAACAATAACTGACCAGAAGGCACTTGGTCTACATGTCAAGCCTATTCTACATGTTTCTTAGGTATTTACTCATGTAATATTCCAAATAATGCTATAAGGCAAGTCGTAGAATCATTACCATTTTACAAGGAGGAAACCGAGGCACAGATAGACGATAATTTGCTCAAGGCCACATATTCTCCCTCTGGCTCTAAATTTGTACCTCGATGGCTATGCTGCCAACCCCTCCCATCAAAAAACCCAAACCCATCCATGCATATTTTTTTCCACTCCTTTTTTTACATCTCATTCATCAACAGAGTTATGTGGTCCTTTTCATTTAATTATTTTTAATTTAGTTATATGAATATAATAAATACTCTATAAATACAAAATGAATAAACAGTTCTCAACCCTTTTGGTTTCAGGATCCCTTTACTTTCTTTAAAATTATCAAAAAACCCAAAGAATTTTTGTTATCTGGGTTATCTCTATTGATATTAACCATATCAGAAGTTAAAATTGAAAAACTAAAAATATATATGTTCATGAAAAATAACATTTTCCAAAACAATAAAATTTAGTGAGAAGAGTAGCATTCCTCTACATTTTTACAAATTTCTTTAGTAACAGCTTAAAGGAAGACAGTGTATTCTTATATCTGTTTCTGTATTTGATCCATTAAATCTGGCCTCACAAAGATATGTAGTTGGAGAAAGGAGGGCTGTTTTCAAAATAGTCTTGATAATTGTGAATATTATTCTTGGACATTGCACCTAAATTCAACAAGTAGTACATTTTTAAAGGTGCTTGCAATGTGCAACATTAATTAGCTCTGTTTACCCATTACATTAAAATTACTGGTCTGGGCTGGGCACCATGGCTCAAGCCTGTAATCCCAGCACTGTGGAAGCCTGAGGTGAGGGGATTGCCTGAGCCCACAGGTTTGAGAACAGCCTGGGCAACTTGGCGAGACCTCATCTCTACAATAAGTCAAAAAATTAGTCTGTAGTTCCGGCTACTTGGAAGGCTGAAGTGGAAGGATCGCTTGAGTCCAGCTGGTTGACTTTGGGGTGGCTATGAATGTGCCACTGCATTCCAGCCTGGGCAATGGAGTGAGACTCCAACTCAAAAAAAAAAAAAAAAAAAGTTACTGATGTGTCTTGAACTTTAGTCTGGAGTGCAGTGGCACAATCACTACTCACCACAGCCTCGACCACCTGGGCTCAGGCAATCCCTCCACCTTAGCCTCCTGGGTATCTGGGACCATAGGCATGTTGACACTATGCCCGGCTAATTTTTTTATTCTTTTGTAAAGATGAGGTCTCGCTATGTTGCCCAGGCTGATCTCAAACTCCTGAACTCAAGCAGTCCTCCTGCCTCAGCCTCCCAAAGTACTGGGATTACATGCATGAGCCACCATGACAGGCCTGTACTTCGAATAGATCTTTTACCCATGCATGATTCTGTAATATTAAGTATTGGTCATTTGACAAAATACTGATTCACTGAGTTAGGCATATCTTCCAAAGGTTGATACATTTCATTATATAATATCAAAAGCACTGTATTTATTATTATCACCACTAGTCTCAGCAGAAAAGTCTTTTAGTATTGGAAAACTTTCAAGTTTAGAGTGACAGATGCAGATTTTTCCAAAATTCTAATTTTCGCTTGCAATTCCAAATTTGATCATTGACTCAAATATATTAATATCAGAAGTTTTCTTGAAGCGATTCACTTTTTTCATTTTTCAGGTTATGTCTACTAAATAGCCAAAAACAAGTAATCACAGGTTGTCATGGTTTCAAGTAAAAACTGTTTCATGAAAAAAGTGATTTGTTTGGCTGGTAGGCCAAGAACACAAGTGTTTCTTCTTAACATAATCACTTTACTTTGATTAGTAGAGGAAGGGCTGAGTCAATGCATATGTCCTATTTAGCCTGACAGAATAGTAACAGGATGTATACTTAGGGTTGAGATTTAATAAGATTAATGATTTTGACTGCTTCATCTTAACTTGATGAAGTTAAGTTAGTGGTTCCTGGAATGTGGGGTAAGTGTGATAAAGAGAAAGGAGTAATTTTGCCCCCCAGAAGACATTTGGAGAATGTCCGGGGACATTTTTGTCACAACTGGGCGAGTGGGAGAGAGGCTAGCAGTATCTAGTGGGTCGAGGCCAAATGCCCCACAATGCACAGGGCAGCCTCCGACAACCAAAGAGTATCTGTCCAAAACATCAATAGTGTCAAGGCTGAGAAACTCTGAGCTAGGCAAAATTGGCTTTTTTCATGTCCTGCAAATGTGTGATGGAGAAGAATACCAACATGAGTACTGTTTGGGGCCACTGTCTTTTTTTTTTTTTTTTTTTTTGAGTTGGGGTCACACTCTTTGCTCAGGCTGGAGTGCAGAGGCATGATCACAGCTCACCACAACTTTGACCTCCTAGGATAAGGTGATCCTTCCACCTCAGCCTCCAAAGTAGCTGGGACTACAGGAACATGCCAGCATGCCTGGCTGCTCTCTCCCGACCCCCCACCTTGACCTCCCAAAATGCTAGGATTACAGGCATGAGCCATCACACGCAGCCTGTGCCACTGTCTTAACTTGTGCTTAATCACTAGCAGTTTTACCCACCACTGCTGTGTTCTATAAACGCAAATGCCAATACAGCCCAAATGGCAAATGATGTCTTAGCATTATTATGAAAACAGCTTTGACCTCACAGATCTCCTGAAAGGGTCTTGGGGTCCATGGACCATGCTGATGATTGATAAACTAGAATCAAGTATTGACCAACTTTTTCTATAAAAGATTAGATAGTAAATATTCTCAGCTTAATGGGCCACATAGTTTCTGTTGTGGGAAAACAGTTATAGGAATTAGTGATAGGCAATAAAGTCAATGAATGGATGTGGCTGGATTTGACTCACAGGCAGTAATTTGTTGACCTCTGAACCACATGATTTGTATGCAAAATTGTGTTGGCCATACTGTTCATTTTTGTCCGTGTTATCATTTTGTTTTTTAAATACTGCTACTCCTATTTCATTAAGCTTCTCTTATTCTTTGTCAGGACAACAAAACACAACTCAGAAAATGGCCAAAAATGAAAATGTGAGGGGTCTGGTTATAATAACAATAATTTTCCTTTACTAAGCATCTGCTATGTGCCCAGTTCTTGAAATGTGCTTCCTCACTTAATCCTCACAACTTTGCAAAATGGGTATCTAATGAGGATGTCAAGAGGGACAGTAACTCAACTAAAGTCACACAAGTAATATAGTCCTAAGTGGCAGAACCAGGACTGAATTCAAGACCTGTCTGGTTTCAGAGTATGACTGTTTCCACATTGCCAGGGCCTGATAACAACCTTTTAGTGTATCCCTGTAGGCAGCAACCCTCATTTCTTTCCTCCACTCATGCCAAGCATCACCAATTTATTACCACATTCTTCCCTGCTGAACCTAGAAGCTTCCTGAGAGCCGTTCTCAGTGCTGTCCTCCTTGTGAGTGGTTCTCAGCCCTGGCTGCACATTTGAATCACATGGGAAGCTGCTAGAACAATTAAAATGCCCAGTAAATTCATCCCTATTTCCCTATTCCTTTTCCATTTTGTTGACATGAGTGGGGCCCAGGCATAGGAATTTTTAAACCTCCCACATGATTCTAACATGCAGCTGGGTTGGGAACCACTGGTCTAGGTAGAGTCCTCAATTTCTGAACATTTGAGAATTTGCTGATTTAGCAAATGTGGATTTGGCCTTATAATCCACATTTTTATCACCCATATCCTTATCAATTTATAAAAACAATAGATAATATATTTGGTTGCCTAAATGAAAAAATATTTCTTGGGCATCTTTTATTCTTGATTTAAACATTATCTCTCTTTATATTCAACTCTTTGAAGTCCCTACACATACCAAAGATACACTTGCAAGGGCATTAATCAGAGGAACTTATTTAATGTTTTCTCAGTGGAACTTTGAAAACCCAGGATTTTCTTAGGAGCCCTCAGAAGCCTGAGTGTGGCCAGTGGTGCTTAACTGTCGGGTGGTATTCTTATTCTGTGAGAATCTCTTGCCTAATGGTGGGGGTTAGTAGCTCCAAACCATGAGTTGAAGGGTTTGTATCACCTCCTCCCACCCCAATTCTTCTTTGACTGCGAGACACTCTGGAATTAGAGGACCAACTCTTTCTGAGACTTTCCCAGCTTTAGCACCGAAAGTCCCTTGTTCTGGGGAACTCCTCCACCACGAGCAAATCAGGTCAGTTGATCACCCTACTCTAAGTCTGTGGGAGGGTAGGAAATTATTTTATCTCCAAGGACTCTGCTCAGTAGACTCACGTTGCAGGTGAATATGATATAGCACTATATATAACTCTCTGTATATACAGTCGGCCCTCCACATCCCGGCTTCTGCATCCACGGATTCAACCAACCATGAATAAAAATACAACAATAAAAGTAATACAAATGAAAACAATATAGCATAACAACTATTTACATAGCATTTACAAGATGTTAGGTATTATGAGTAATCTAGAGATGATTTAAAGCATAGGTTATGCAAATACTACACCATTTTATATAAGGGACTTGAGCATCCCTGAATTTTGGTATCCTTGGGGTTCTTGGAATCAATCCCCATGGGTATAGAAGATAACTGTATATGTATTATATATACACATACAACCAATTCTTGTTATTCATGATAATTATGTTCTATAAGTTTACTACAAACACTGAATTAGATAATACTGAAATATTGCTTCTAAAAAAATATAGGTTAGGTTCCTATAAGCCTCTGATCACATATTTTGTGAACTGATCAATACATAACTTTGTTTTATGTGAGATTAAAGAAATTTTATTTAGGCCAGGTATGGTGGCTCATGCCTGTAATCTCAGCACTTTGGGAGACCGAGGCAGGAAGATCATTTGAGCCCAGGAGTTTGAGCAGCCTGAGCAACATAGGAAGATCTCATCTCTACAAAAAACAAAAATAAAAAATTAGATGGCCCTGGTGGCATGCATCTGTAGTCCCAAATACTTGGGAGTCTGAGGTGGAAGAATCACCTGAGCCCAGGGGTTCGAGGCTGCAGTGAGTTGTGGTTGTGCCACTGCTCTCCAGCCTGGGTGACATAGTGAGACTCTGACAAAAAAAAGATATTTTATTTAATATGTATTTTTGATTCATTGGAATTGAATTCATGGCCACAATACTGTAACTTATGCCTGAACAAAGCTGATTGATATCACGTTTTTTTCTCCATAAGGTACATCACAGTCTTCCTGCACTTAGGAACCCTAGAGAGCACTTTTGCACTGTACTCGGGAGACACTTGAAATATTGAAATCACCAAAAAATAAAATAAAATAAAGCACAAAGGTGGGAAAAATGAGGCACTAAATAATCTATGAAAAGAATAGACACTTGCTTACAGTATGAGAGCTGAACCAAAAAGGCAGAGTATCCCCTTGTTCAACCTCAGCTAGGAACAACCAAATGTTTTTGTAATCTGTGCACGTCTGTGAATGACCATGATAACACCATGAGTGTTGATTCAGGGTTCAAAGACATTAGCAAGTAGGTGAATTAGAAAATAAGAAATCACAGAGATAGGCAGAAATTGGTAGGTAGATAAACCAATTGATCAATGGTTCTAGATCTTTGTGAATCTCCTATTAAACGGAAAAGACATTCCGAAGTGTTAGGGCATGATTTTCTATGAAGTCATTGTGTTCATACCCAGATAAATGTAACTTTTGTGAGGAGGTCAGCTGAAATTTTGAGTTTAGGTCTCCAGCACATCTTCCAGTTTGTCTTTCCCTCCACTTTCCACTGTTAGCAGATTTTCTCATTACCTTTACACTAATTGGACTTTGCTTTCATCAGTAAGTTACTAGACAGCCTGATCTATGTGAGTGCTGTTTTCCATCCACATGTTAATTTTTCTCTCCATGACAGGTTTTGTAGATGTGATCCAACTCAGGTGTGCAGATTGAAGATGGGACAGTTATTTGTTTTTCACCTGCAAGTTGGTTGTTTACAGCAGAATATGAAAACTGTGGGTAGCACTGGCATATGCTAAAATCTGTTTATTTTTCTTTCTTGGTTCTCCCAATAAAAGTCAAAAAAGATGAATAATGCATCTGTTAAAAAGAAGAAATCCATTTGGTTTGGGACAATGAGTTAGGGAACCATCCCTGAATGAGAGTTGTAATTATGAGAAAGCCAAAGGAGAAACAGATCTATCAATCCTGTTTTAATGGATCTTGATACACTTGGTAAGACATTTATGAAGTGGTGTTAACTGGAGATACTGAAATCTGTTCCATTTTTTGAGCTGGTTGTGACTTGGTTCATTGTGACTGTTTAAAAAACAAACTGCCCTATAGTCTTTGTCTCTTTCCTTACCTCCACTAACAACTTAATTTCCATTAGAAACAAATGCTTTCTTTTGTTTTCTTTTCTTTTTCTTTGGCAACTGAAAGACCTTTCTCCCCTTCTCTTCTTTATATCCTGCTGTGACAGTTAATTTTATGTGTCAACTTGACTGGGCTAAGGGATACCCAGATAGCTGGTAAAACATTATTTCTGGCTGTGTCTGTGAGGGTGTTTCCACAAGAGAATTGCATTTGAATCACGAACTCAGTAAAGAAAATTCACCCTCCCCAATGTGGGCTGGTATCATCCAATCCATTGAGAGCCCACCCAAATAGAACAAAAAGGCAGAAGAAGGGTAAATTCTTTCTTCTTGAGCTAGGCTTCTCTTCTCCTACCCTTAGGTATTGGAGATCCTGGTTTTTGGGACTTTGGACTCAAGGACTTAACACCTGAAGTTCCTCCCATCCCTGCTTCCTTCCTCATTCTTAGACCTTTGGCCTTGGACTGGGAGATACACTATTGGCTCTCTGGGTTCTCAGTCCTTGGAATTTGGATGGAATTATACCACTGGCTTTCGGGTGCTTCTCCAGCTTGTAGATGGCATATCATAGGGCTTCTCGGCCTCCGTAATTGCATGAGCCAATTCCCATAATACATCTCTTCTTATATATCTATCTCTCTGTCTATATCTATAGTCTACCTCCTATTAGTTCTATTTCTCTGAAGAACCAAATCCAACTCCTATATACATCTTTAAACCAATTCAAATGTCTCCTCTTCTGTGAAGCCGTCCCTGACTCTTCCAGCCAAAGTTGGTTGCTCCTATCTCTGTGCTCCTCAGAACTCTGGCCAACCTTCAGTAGAGCCCTGACATCCTTTCCCACAATTTTTGTGTCAAGTTGACTCTCTTCAGTGTGCCCCTCAAAGGCTGGACCATGTCATGTTCATCTTTGTATCTCCAGTGCCTAATATGTTTCCTGGCATAGAGTAATGTTTATTGTTGTTGAAAATCACCACCAACACCCATACCACTCCTGGACACGGCTCTGGAATTATGGGGTGGTGAAACCTAGTGCCTGTCAGAAAACATCTTCTTTTGAAGATGGTTATACTGATAGTTTTGTTTTTTTGCTTTCTGTTTTTTGTTTTGCATGACTGGCTTTATGTTGAGACAAAATTGAGATGATTTCTGCACCTGTTATTTATTAGCTATATAATTTTGAGTATCTTATTTAACCACTTTGAACCTCAGTTTCTTCATCTGTAGAGTGAAGCTAGCAGTTCAGTGGCAGATGCTTTTGATTGTCTATCAATTCATATCTCCCCCTATCACATTATTTCTTATTGGTAGAAACTCTACCTTGCCATAAAGTGAAAATGACAGTTATTCAATTTCTCAGGCTCCTTTGCAACTAGGGTATGGATATGTGACTTAATCCTGGGCCACTGAACTTGAGGTAAAGTTTTCTGGAGTGGAAAACTGCTGAAAAATGTTTCCCCCTAGATAAAAAGAGATGGAGGGATATACCCTTTTCTTTAATTATACATTGTTGTAACTACATATGCTACTTGGATCTGGGGCAGCCATTTTGCAAGTGTGAGGGACATGTTTATGGGGCAAAGGCAAATACACTGAGGATGGTGGAGAGGACAGAAAGGGTCCTTGATTATGTTGTGAAGCTTCTGAACAAATCTGGGACCCGCCATGTTTTCCAGGCTTCTTGTTATAGGAGATAGTAAGTATTCTTATTGTTGAATCAGCTTTAGTTAGATATGCTAATTCCAAATGCAGTTGATGTGAGTATTTCATGATGTTGTGAGAAAGGATGAAATAATAACTATAAAAAGGACCTGGCATAGAGTAAGTGATAAAGTAGTGGTAGCAATCAATTGTTATTATAAGCATTATTGTTAATATGGTCTGATGATATCAGAAATATCGGTGAACTAAAAAAAAATATGGCACGTAGTAGAGCCTGAGTGTTTTATTATAAAGTTTATTGTTTTCAGCATCAGGCATACTATCTGGCACATGGAAAATGTTCAATGATTCTACTTTTTTGATATTATGGAATATATACTACACATGAAAGAATATATATAAATATAAGTAATGTAACAGGAGATTATCAACAATATTGGCAGCATTTTTGAGCCCCTCCCTATCCTATTCCTCTGTCTTCCTCCCCATACTTTCCGTGCAGAGAAACCAATATCCAGGTTTTAAAAGACAGTTTTTAACTTTTAATTTTTTTAAAAGACATTTTTAAATGTAACCAGTGGTAATCACTCTGGAAGAGGCAGGCTTGTGTAGTAGTATGGTTGTTTGTGGAGTAAGCGCAGAACTTTTTCCTGAGTTTAATTATGGTTCTGTGACTAACCAGTCATGGACTTTGGGCAACTTATTTAGCCCTTCATGGCTCAATTAATAAAACAGAGTAACCATAGTGCCTATATCATAGAGCAGTTTTGAGGATTCAATGGATTAAAAACATAAAGCACTCAGAACAATCCCTGGCATACAGAAGTGCTAAATAAATGTTAAGTGCTATTACTTGAGTGTCAAAAATCTAAACCAAACCATCTTAGAAATCATATAGTGCTTTTATTTTCCTAGTTAATTTATTTTGTGAATTGGTTATGATTTAGAAGCTCTAGAAATGTTCAAAACCCCAAAACCAACTCTGGATAAGCAAATGTGGGCCAGTGCCTTGGTAGTCTGCAAAAAAAGTTTACCTAGAAGTGAACTATCCTCAACATTTTACCAAGAAAGCCAACTTTTCCTTTAAAAATAAGTTACATGATTACATCAAGACACTATATAGCTTAATTTTTGTGTGTGATCCGAACCCAATTTTAACTCATTATTTTAGATATCTAGATCTTTTTCTCTTTGTAACTGTTCTTCAGTCTCTCTCAGTCTTTTCTTGTTTCTGAAGTAAAAATTCTGTAATATTTTCAATTCTGCAAAAAGTGCTGTTATTGGTGTAGGCAAGCCAGTAAGGTCACGCTAACTCATGATCTATAAATTCCAAAAATAAGTGTGCAATTAGGAAATGTTATTCTTTAAAAATTATGCCACCCAAAGATATACTCTTCTAGTCTTAAAATATTAGCATAAAAATATACATAAAATGCTTGCAAAGAAAGTAGACATCAAATGTTAGTAAAATATTCAAGTATTCAAAAGCTGAGTCAATACTTTTTTTAACAGAACACTGACAAACTGCCTGAAATCCTTTTTTGTGGAACAAAGCAGAGAATAAATAAGGAAAAACCTTGTGAATATCCCCCTGTGAATATCTACCTTAGGTAGGTAACCTCCTAACGTAGAGCTAATTTTTAAAATAGCATTCCAGAAAGTCACAATCTTCAATTCTTTCTCCTATCCTTTGATCATGTCTTCATTTTTCTGCATATCGGCTTGGAGTCATTGAATATATTTTTCTACTCATTGATAAAGAAAAAATTCTATGAGAATTTAAACATATTTACATTTTCTAACTGGCCATTTCATCAAATGTAAAGGGAATATCTTCCTATCTTTTCTTTATTATTTTGTATTTGGTTTGCATGATTTTAGGAACACATAGTTTCTGTGGCAGATGGGAGAGTAATAAATCATGCTAAGGAAAACAATGCTGTCTGGGCAAAACAATTTTTAAAAATACATCCCAGTAATAAAAGTTAAGAAACAGCTGATGAAAACAGATGTATCCTTTGTTTTGTACAAACCTCAGATTTTGTAACATGGCAGAAATTAAGGATCAGTTGGACTTGGTTCAACTCTATACATTTGGCACCAAATGCTAAAGTAAACCCCACCCTTGTGAAAGAAAAACAAGGTATAATTTTTAAAGCAATTATGACTTAGATTTATTTAAGTGTCGAACTTACTATATCTACCTCAAAAAGATGTTTGAATGAAATTAATTTAGGATTTAAAGTAAAAAGTAGAGGATACAAGAGGTGGCTTAACCTTATGTCACGCTATGTGAGACAATAAGTTATGTCTTTAGTTTGATCGACTTTTTTTAAAGGGCAGAAAATTTGATGTGATCTGCCACCAAATAAATTTTTTCAATTTCAAATTATTTTCCCCAAAATAGCATGCATTGTGGCCATGCTTAGTTAAAAAACCCAAATCCCTTTTTATTTGTGCTGAGAGTTTATTTTCCAGCATCTTTTTGTTGCATGACCCCCAAATAATTACAGATCTTAAAGCTTGTAGAATTTTATCTAATTTGAGCTTTAAACACAGTGTTATTTTGTGGATTAATAAAAGATTGAGAAGTTCTATAGTCGGATTTACTCTCTAAAAACTGGGGGCTTGGGAACTTAGCCTCTTAAAGGTAAATCTTTTGTGTGGGCTGAAGGGACCCAGAATGAATTATACAGATCTAAAATTTCTTCTCCCACCACGCCATGGTCCCCTCATGTAAATGACCTCTCATTGATTATCCTAACAATGGATCCACTATTTCTTTTGCTTCAATTAAACTAACTTTTTGAAAGACCATTGGGGACTTTAGCATTGAAAAATTTCTAGAGAACGCAAAGAAACAGCCCATCTTTAATTACACAATATCTATTTAGCAAATGTGGTGTAATCTCATGAAAGAAAATAGTAACCACAGGCCTTTTGGCCCAATCATGGAAACCATTTTGAAGAAAGGCGCTTATTATGAGTCCAAAAAGAAAGAAAAAAAGGGGGGGGGATTGTATTTGAACTTTTTGCCAGGAAAAAAACCCCACGCTTTTTTGCTCATTAGAAAAAGGAACAATATGGTAAGATTTAACTCAGTTGAACTATACATCGGCTACAATTGAACTTTCTATAATCTGCTCATTATATGATATAATTTACTCATTACATAATTAGATGCAAAGTGCCTATCTTTCTTTGCACCTACTTATTTTCCAAAGAAATAGCCAGAATGTTTTATTCATGGTAATTGAGATGTAGCTCCCAAAGTACAGGTTAGACAGAAAAAAATTGGGTATTATTTCGTTACTTATAGGGAAGAATGAAATGGAAAAATGCACTTTGCAAAAGTGTAACCTCGCTTGGGATTGGTGATTTCCTTAGCTAAGAAAAGTTTGATATAATTTCTCTGGTACCTTACCCACCAATCCTTCCCAGACTTTATTTTTTAGTTAATTGTCTTTGGTCTCATAGCAACTGTGTTTTCATTGTGAACTGCCTTAATTGCTTTCTGGAAGTAAGCAGGGAATTAATGAATGAGTGAATTAATGCAAATTTTAGCTAATAGAATGGGGTTGTGAAGGTACCCCTGGCTAGGGTGTTCTCAAAAGAAAAAGTTTGAAATATGCTTGCCTGGAGAAAACAACCACTTTCCAAATTGCTTTCCACTTTTTGTGAGCTCACCTTTATGTCAAAAGTGGAAACAGAGTAAAACAGTTCAGGAGTTTTAGACAGGGTTGTGTTGAGATCTTGAATGAACCCATGGTTTAATCCTGCCATTTTTCAATAGAAGAACAGAAGAGTCACCCCAATATACCTACAGTTCCCACTGTATATACTCTGCAGGATCCTAAAATCCATTCCTCTTGCCTTTGAAGTCATTCTCATTTCCCAAGATGGAAGACGGCAGAGCATTTCCTTCAGGAAACATTTGTAACTTTTACTGTTTCCCTCCCCATCACTCCAGCCACCCCCTTTAATTTGCTTTTACTAGTCATGAAGGAGAAGGAGTTGGTAGCCAATCGGTGCTTTAGGAATATGTAGCGGTGATAGAGAAGGTGGGCTCTGGGAAGTGTTTTGGATGGAGAAAGGAAGATTTGAATGAGATAGGGACCCTCCCTGTGGAAGAATGCTGCCTGTGGCTGAAGGAAGATTGTCCTCTAAAGCAGAAAGTGATAGGAGAAAGAGCTGGGGAGAAAGTAGAGAGAGTAGGAGTTTAATCCAGGGATTTCTAAAATCAATCCTTAGTCAATGATGTGATATAGATAGGAAAGTGTATTTTCCACTTTTCTGAGTGAATTGTTAGATATTTGGCTCTCTGGGGGATGTGTACAGCCCTGAAGGTTCAGAAACATTACGCAGACCCATGAACTCATCCTCAGTTCTGGGAACATTTATTTTCTATTTATCTCACATTTATTAATCTTAAATAGCAACAACTATTTATTCATTTACTTTGATTTATTTATTACTTGATGAGAGATAAACTGATAAGATGCGCTTCTCAGTGTAATTTCTTACATGTTATATCTACATGAATACATGTAGATTACAGCAATCATCCAGGTTAATGCTACAAATTATAACATGTGAACATTTTAGTGTGCCAGTTCATTGCTGGTAAAGCCAACTGTCAGACACATCTTTTCTTAGACAGTTTTAGTTCAGTTCATGTAAATCAATATCAAGTTTCCAACTCCTACTCACTGCAAAATAAATTCAGGCTTAAACTTTCTGATAAATCATGAATAAGACTGAAATGTAAATACCAGTCCAAAACAGTATAGTCATGTCTTTGCAACAACATTCATCTACTTTTAAGTGCTTTCTTCATGTATTTTGAGAGTTCAATTGTAATATCACTTTACATCATAGTGACAACATCTCTGCGTCAAATCCTGTAGGGAGTTTGGGGAATCTTTCCAGATTCTGCTTGAACTATAATAAATCAAATAACATTAAAAAATAAAGATAAGAGCTTAAGCAATAGGAAAATCTTATACATATCTCTCTAAGATATTCTGTGTGAAACTTTCAGTTAGGAACACCCTTCCCCTTTATGCAGAGTGGAATGGAGTGACAAGTTCTAAGAATATCACACAGGGGATGTCAATGCAACACAATTTTTTTCCCAATAAAGGATCAATAAAAAAATTTTTTTAAATAGAGCCCCTCTCAACAGCAGAGGGGTCAAATCTTACTTAGCTTTGTACTCCAAACAGTGCCTTGCACACAGCAGGTGTGTGATAAATGTTCATCAACTGTATTATAAATAATGTGTGATGTTTCCTGGGTTCCTGTTTATACTGACATTGTCAAAATGATCATCTATTTTATTTTATTTTTTTAGAGACAGAATTTCATTCTGTTGCCCAGACTGGAGTGCAGTGGCATGATCATGGCTCACTGCAGTCTTGAACTCTTGGGCTCAAGCGATCCTCCCACGTCAGTTTCTCAAGTAGCTGGGACTACAGGTGTGTGCCACCATGCCCAGCTAATTTTTTCTTTTCTTTTTTGATAGAGATGGGGTCTTACTATGTGGCCCATGTTGATCTTGAACTCCTGGCCTCAAGTGATCCTCTTGCCTCAGCCTCCCAAAATACTGGTAATACAGGTATGAGCCACCATGCCCAGCCAAAAGATGATATATGTATACATATATATATATATTAAAGTTATTGATTATCTACATGGAAACAAATGGGTCTTGCAAGGAAAACGATGGGGGTATGACTGTGTATATGTGTCTGTAAATATGTGTGTGTGTGTGTGTGTGTGTGTGTACATATGGGGCATGTCCAGACCCCCAGGGTTATTCTATAGCAGATAAATCCTGTAGCTCTAGATCTCAGGAGCAGTGCTTGTAATACTTCCGTGTACATGCACATCACCTGGGGATCTCATTAAATCATAAATTCGGATTCAAGTTCCTGGGTGATACCCAATGCTGCTGGTTTGGGGACCACACTTGGGCACCACACAGGATAAGAACAATAGATCCTGAAAGGCAATAACCACAACTGTTGCCTGGAACCAACGTCTATAAATGTCCAGACTCTCCTCAAGCACAGCCTGCCATGCTATCGGGTGGCATCTACTATACATGACACTGATGTTCAGTTGCGTCCGTCTCTGCATAACAGTTAGTTGGCAAGTAATTCGGGCACCTGCTATGAACCCATTACTTGAATGGGTAGTGCCAGGGGCATGAGGGGATGTCAGGTAGGTTCCTTCCTTCAGAGTACTTACAGTGAGTTGATAGTGTGTGTATCATGCACTAAATGAATGAAAAGCAAATGTAACTAGAAGAAAATTAGATGCTAAATTCTGTGTTATGGATGCATGTTCTCAAATGATCAGAAAGTGGGGGGTGGGGGGACAGATATAAATGGCCTGGGGAGGCTCTAGAAATGTCTTTGTCTTGGATTGGGCTTCCCCGGAAACAGACAAATCCTGTGATGATTCAAGTGTAAATTGTTTCTTTGGAAACTGCAAGGAGCAAAAGAGTGAGAAAGAGAAACGAAACAGCTCTGGAAGTAGCCAGGAACTTCCAGGGGAAGTGTATCTCATTCAAGGGGTGAAGGAGTTGGGATATTTAAATACTGACTCCCATCAACTAGTCGCGGGCTGCTGAGGGAGAACACTAATTCCTCACCCGTGTGTCCTATCGTGAATGTTGGCAAAATGGCTGTCAGACTGGGAAGGCCTTAGACAATGAAATGGAGATGCTGGCCGTTGGAAATAGCTCCTCTTCCCAGAGGGATTTAGGGATGACGGCTGTGAGCAGGGCAAGGACTATGCTACAGTGTAGAAAGAGTAGCAGCATTTGAGCTAGAATTAGCACCTGCTTCATCCTCTTCAACCCACCTGCTGCTGATGCCCAGCTGTCCTTTCTGGTGCATCCCGCATCTGTCTACTTTGGCTCATGGCTAGAATGAGCACTCACTAAGTGGTGGTCCTCTGACTTTCTTGGGACAAGCATATGCCTACTTCCCCCACAGACACCCATGTAAGAAAGTCAGATGTTCCTTCTCTGAAAAGAGGAAGATCAGATCTGTGGGAACTAGGCTGCTCATTTTCGGGGCTCGGTCCTGAGGGGAGACTGGTTAGGCAGACACCCCTTCTACGTGCTTCTGGGACCTGCAAAGGGGAACCGAGGGCATTTTGTGGATTTGATCAGTTGGCCCAAATGACAGTTGGTCATTATATGACATTGTTGAAAATTGTTGCAAAATGTAACTTTTGTAACCACTATTTACAACTCTACATTTGCAACTATTTGGGGGACTGTTTGTTCCTTTACCAGCTCTTTAGTTTCTTGGGAACTTTGAAGTACACAGGATTACATGGACTTGTCTGTTTTGTGAAGGGAAACAAATACTGTTCCAAGATCATCTGGGCACTGGTGAATCAGTTGAGAGAAAAAAGGTGGGAAACAGGAACTGTCTGCTAGTCCATGAGGAATTTTCCAATCTGACACCGGTCCACAGCCCAGCCCCATCTCTCTCTGTACCCTCCTTTGTCCATCCTATGCTCCAGGCACTTGAAATCCTTCGTGGTTTTTAGAAAATTCAAGGCCTTTCTCGGCTGATTGCTCTTGAATGTGATGTGACTTCCCCGTGGATACCTTCCCATTCGTCTCCTACCATAACCCTGTCTTCCAAGCCAAACTGATAATACTCTCCAAAACTCTCCCATATGGGGTTAGGTTCTTCCTTCTTGATCGAGTTCAAAATCCAGTAGTAGCAGTTACCAAATTAAATTTGAACTGTCTGTTTGTATATCTCTCCTGCACCCATTCATCGTGAGCCCCTTTGGGCAGGGATTGTGTCTTTCTCCATTGTCCTGATCACCAGCGCTGGGTCTTATACTCAGAAAGAAACAGCACTTCAGCCTTTTTGGGGAGGGAGGATACACAACATCAACACTCTTGTTTGAAAGTATATTTTGTATATTATGTTTTTGGTCTTCCTTACACTATGTAAGAGGTTTATTATTAGTATTATCTATACATGTAACTTTTTTTTTTTGAGAAGGAGTCTCACTCTGTCACCTGATCGTAATCACCATCACGGCTCACCACAGCCCGTCCTCCCAAGCTGAGGCAATCCTTCTGCCTCAGCCTCCTAAGTAGCTGGGACTACAGGCACATACCACCACACCTGTCTGTTTTGTATTGTTTTGTTTTTTTATGGAGATGAGATCTCACTATGTTGCCCGGGTTGGTCTCAAATTCCTGGACTCAAGCAATCCTCTTGCCTCGGCTTCCCAAAGTGCTGGGATTACAGGTGTGAGCCACCATGCCTGGTGTATCCTTTTAAATATGTTTTTTTTTTAAGTTATTTTCATTTTGGAAGAAAGTTCCCCAATTGGTGACAACTTTGTAGTATTGAGTAGCAGCCAGATAGTACCAACCAAGCCTTGAAAAAATGAATCTTCAAAGTCATCGAGCCTTACAAATTTTTAGCTAAATTCATCATCTTGGGGAAATTGTGGTTTTAAGTGACAGGTTTCTCCTCTTGCAGAATGGCCCCAGATTTCTTAGTCTTGATTTGGAAGTTAAGGGTACACATCACCAACCCAGCTTCCATTCACAGGATGTTTTTCAACAGGCAGGATGAGGGCAGTAATGTGGTTCTCAGTTGCCTTTGTCATTCTTTTCCTTTTCCTCCTGAAAGTGTTTTTGTAGGCCTGCCGGATGTCACAGAAATGCGACCTGGGCAAGATGTGTGTCACTTCTTTACTTGAAAAGTGTCCATGACTCTCAGCCCAGAGAGGATGTAATAAATATACCCTGGTGCTTGGCCAGCATATTCCAGCTCGTTAGAAAAACAAGGCAGAGGGCACAGGATTTAACACCCATGATGGCAGTGGCTGCACTCAGGAGCACACCATTTGATTCTTCACAGGTACAGACTATTGGTCTCCAGCTAAGGAAAAGCAAGAGACCGTAGCATCATTCCATGTGTTATGAGGTCATATGGAAAAGCATTTTAAAACTTCTCATCTCTGTTTCAACTACCAAGTCTGCTATCTTGTAGGTCTGCAGAACATGGCAGTGGTATGTGTGCTATATACTAGTATGTACTTCTTAATGAGACCAGGCCCTAAAGTAAAGTAAATCGGACTATTAAACTAAAATTTGTTTCAGTTTTTGAGTCTTAAGTAGATGAATTCAAGTCAGTCTCTCAAAAAAAAATCAAAGCCATTCTTAAAGTGGTCTTTTGTCGAAGCTGACCCATGTTAGGAAAGAGGACTATAATGTCCATAGCACCCTGACAACACTTGCATGGCAGAGAAAGTCTAATGAGGGGAAAAATAATGAAAAAATAAAACCATCTAAAATGGAAACAAACATTCAAAGTGAGTCCTCCATTGACAAGAAATGTCAGCCTGGCTTGTGTTTAATTTAAACCACTTCAGATTTACTTAATGAGTGTTTTCAGAAAATTGCTGCAAACTTATTTGGAGCTATTTTTATAGGTGGAGAGGAGGGGACCACCTGCCCTTTATGGAAAACAATGTACTTCCAGTGCCCCAAGAAAACAAGGCCTATTTTAAATTATGAAATTTCATGAAATGGGACTTTATTATTTTTGGTATTCTTATTCCCCCCAGGAACGATGGTCTGTAATTTAAATTAAAAAACAGATATATAGTTCACCTTGAGAAAAGCAAATCTACATATACTAGTTATTTCCTAAAAAATAAATAATGTGTAGCCAATTCTGCTTTCCACCTGTAATGCTATATGCAGTGTCTATGGTGTCTCATTCCACTCTGTCTGTCCTGATTCTGACTTGTTCCACATATACCCATCCATTCAGCTGCTTTCCCTAGGGAAGCAGGGACAAGGCCAGCAATTTACCTAGTTGCTGTCTTCCCTAATTTCAGGCTGTTAGGGTCAAGTTTTCAGCCTATGTATAAACAAATGCAATGAGAGAGACTTGAGCAACTCTGAGTAAAGTAATAAAATGCTGACATTTATGAATTTTTACTGTTTGCTAAACCCTGTTTCACATGGGTTAACTCATTAAATCCTCACAACAAATCTATGAAATGAATAACATTCCTGTTCCCATTTTACAGATGAGGAAACTGAGTCAAGAGAGGTGATATAACTTGTCCAAGGCCACATAGCTGGTAGGTAGCTGAGTCAGGATGGAAAACAAGGCAGGGTGCCTCCACAATAGGCATACTTGTTCATGAAACCGATTCTTGCACAGACATATCCTTGGTGGTGATCACTGCTCAGTCTACAGTGGTGAATGTTCCTTCTTGGAGCTATATTTCAACCAATTTGCTGACTGTTGAGTTCTTACATATGCAAGCCTCTTTTTAGGATCCACTCAGTATCCTCTTATGTCACTTACCAGGAGCTATAATAGAATCTGTTGGAATCACGGATGGCCATGCCTCTCACCATACTTGTTGTACAATGGCCCCATGTCTCCCTGTCAACCTCATTCCCATCTTTTTCTTGCTAGACATCAGAGACAGATTGTGTAGGCTCAGAAATATACAGCCCTCTCCAGGTGAATATTTCCTTCTCTCTCTCTTAAGTTATAATTGTGTCACCTAGAATAAGTAGGCAGAGACTTGATTGAATACAAGTTCAAGTGAGAATTCAACCTTAATTTCCAGTACTCTTGAGTGCTCATTCAATCGTTTGCCCACAAATGAAATCAGATGGATATAATATGATTTCTTTTCTCTGGAAGCTCACAGACTCAGCTAGAATAAATAGAAGTGAACCCGCGAACTGCAACATGGCACAATTGGTATGACATTTGAGATTCAACTAAAGTGCTATGGGAGTATAGACTGGGCCTGGGAAACTGAGCTGAGTCAGGAAGGATAAAGTGGAGAAGGGGATTAAAAACCATCCAGGCAGAATAGGCTGTGAAGATCACGATGCATGTTAGAACAAGGTGTGTTCAGGGAAGGATGCCAAATCCTGAGTAGACAGAACATAGAGGGAGATACAGGATCCTGGGCAGGTAAGAGCTGAAGCTAGAGAGGAAAGTCGAGGCCAAGCCAAGGAGTTGAGGTAATGTCCTATAAACAGTAGATGAGCCTGCAGAAGACTTCGTGCAAGAAAGTAGGATCACACTTATATTTTTTCCTCTCTCATCGGTCCTCTCCAGCTGGGCAGGTGTTTATTATATTGCTGCTGCTATTTTGTTGTTGGTAGTAGAAATTCATCAAGCACTCTTTATATGCCCGGCCCTATGTATAAAGTTAAGTGCTTTATATTAATTGTCTGGATGTGTGTTTGGGGAACGAACTCTTAGGAGCTACTAGGAAGCCATTCTGCTTTTTCTGAAAGGTCTCCACTATGGTCTTCTCATTTGAGAGAGACAAAAGGATTCGTGTATTTTTGCTATTGTTTAGGACATATCTAATAATAAAATACTATTTCTTATCTGTGAACTTGCTTTAACTGAGCATACCACAGAAGTGGGGTGAATCCTGGCATTATGAAGAACTGCATGTGACCTTTACTGTACCGAAAGGTGCACCCCAAGGGCAACAGTTTGTCAGTTGGACCAGAAGCAGATTTTTCTGCCCTTTGGCCCATCTGGTTGCTCTCTCCATCCAATAGATGTGCTGTGGATGTCGTCACATACCTGGATATGGTCTGTGAGACATTCATGGCCTCCTATAGTGACACAAGCACTATATGGCTATTAAACATGGCTTTATTTAAGTTTGGGCAAAAAAAAAAAAAAAGAGTCCTGAGTTAATTTGAGAGATACAGACAATAAGAATCTGTAGAACTTTATTTTTTGCTTAATATGTACAACTCTTCTCTGCTGGGTGGATGGGAAAACTGTGATGCCACTATCAAGCTGTTGAAAACAGTTTGCCCACCCAGATGGGCCCTGATATGAAAGACAGGCCCACCCGGCCATTCCCAATAGCCAGCCCTGCAGTTCTTACACCTGGCCTCAAGCAAGCACAGAAGGTGAGGCATATGCCAATTAAAAACTTGTGATTCCCAGCAGACTCTACCCTGTGGCTATCTCTGGACTGAGGGTTGCATACCCTCAGGAGATTCCCCTCTTCTAAAGATCAAACCATGGGGTTTGCTGGAAGCCAGGTGACAGGGGAGGGGCCTAACAGTAGGCTCCAATCAGTCACAGATTGCACATTTCAAAAGCTGGAGCAGGATCTCAAAGTTGGATTGGCTTTTCTGCATTTCCCAAATCTTTTAAATCCCAGCAGTGAAGTTATCTGATACTTTGAACCCCTGAACAAAACAGAAAGTTTTACTTTGGCGTCCACAAGAAAAATTTCAAAAGAATTCAGTTTTTAAATGAGAACAGAGAGATAGGATGAGAGAGAGGATCCTAGGGCCAGAGGCCACTGGGTCCTGTGGCTGTCTTATCATAAGCATCCAAACATCCTCATGTCTCTGTGGTCCCATGTCCCACTGTTTCCCCATAAACCAAGCTCTCTACATAGAAAAAGGGAAGGGGTTTCAGGGAAGTTTTTGTTGCTATCTCTTTATTGCAACTCCTTTTCCTTTAGGTGCCCAGGACCTTATACTGGACTTCCCACCCTCATGTTCATCTCTCAGGGTACATCAGGAATCCCTTTTTTGTTTGTTTTGTTTTGTTTATAAAGAGGCTGGGTAGCAATGTACATTCATACATACCTTACCTATTGGTTTTGGCCTTTGCAATATTGCTCCACAAAATTTTATTTAGTAAGTTGGAAAAATTCACTCAAATCAAGCAGGTACCAGCTACTTAGACTACTACACTTATTCTTGGGAAATCTGAGCTGTAGCATTCCTTAAAGGTAAAAGGACTTTCTAATGGTAACATTTTAGGCATTAGAAACAATCAAGAAGGGGTATTGTTTTTGAGCAAAGGCGCTTGCCTGACATTTATAGGTAATTTTTATTAGATTGACTATAAGTAAAATAGAATAATGGAATAAAAAATATCGACGACAGAATAGGGGTAGGGAGGTAATCTAGTGTAGAGCCTTATTTATTTATTTATTTATTTAGGACAAGCTCTTGCTCTGTCATCCAGGCTGGAATGAAGTGGCATGATCATAGTTCACTGCACCCTCAAACTCCTGGGCTCAAGCAATACTCCCACCTCAGCCTCCTGAGTAACTGGGACTACAGGCATGCACCATGACATTCAGCAATTAAAAAAAATTTTTTTTGTAGAGATAGTATCACTATGTTTTCCAGGCTGGTGTATTTTTGAGGAAAGGAAATAGACACAGATATGAAATGAATTGACCAGCTGCAACAGATATTGTTGTTTATCCTTCACCATTTTTCTCTGCCCTTCTCTCTTGATTAGCTGGGCATGTGGTCACCTGAATCCAGACTACAGGGTCTAGCCTCCTTTGCAGTTAGATGTGGTCACATTCAGCTTTGTTCTATTTAGCCAGTGGGATTT
Organism: Tarsius wallacei; assembly: GCA_963574415.1. Taxonomy (NCBI): domain Eukaryota; kingdom Metazoa; phylum Chordata; class Mammalia; order Primates; family Tarsiidae; genus Tarsius; species Tarsius wallacei. Next base: position 51,043 of record CAUYQG010063170.1, read on the forward strand.
GAACAAAAGGTTGTGTTTGACTCTCTGGAAGAGTCCTCCTCTTTCACCTTCCTGCTGACTGAAATACTGACATGATGGGTGGAGGCAGTGCCCTCGGATCATGAGATGGAAGCCATATGCTCTCTGGTGTGTTTGGGGATGGTAGAGCAACAAGATACAAAGAGTCCAAGTCTTTTTAAGTCACTGTTGCTTGGGATTTTTGTGTTACTTTCAGCCAAACCTACTCTAAACTGCTACAGTAGTCTAGAAAATTATTAAACTGATTAGCAATGGCTTGATGGAGGAGGGTAGGATGGGTGATGGACAAGGCCTGATTCTAAATCTAAGAGAGAAAACACTTTATAATAGTCTCTGGGGTTCCCAAATGCTGATCCACAAACAGCTGCTTCAGAATTACCAGGCAGGGGCTCCCATAAATTCCTGGGTCCCTTTCCTGGAGATTTTGACTTGGTAGGTATTTTATGGTACCCAAGACATATGATTTAAAAGCTTCTTATGTAATCATGATATCCAGATATATTTGGGAATTATTTGATCTACAATTGTTCTCTGCTGGGGTTGGTTGGGTGGATTAGAACCATCAGGAAGATTTGTTTGTTTATTGGGAAAAAAGCAAATAAATTTGAATCTGGAAATAATTAATTCCTCAGACTCTTTGGATCCACCTCTTCTTCCTGAATCCACTAAGAGTCACACGAATGGCATATAATAGACTATTCTATTTTGGGTTAGCCTTAGTGCAGACAAACTTGCAGTGACATAATTGCATGTGGTTAGATTGCAGGTAGCTACTGTTTTTGTTGTTGTTGTTTTATTTTTTACAGATTACATTTTCCCTGGGAAGTTTAGTCAACTCCAGTGTGCATTAATGAATCGTAAATGTATTTGTGACAAAAATAACTACCCTTAAAATACAGAAAGAGTGCACGTTTTAAAGATTCTGGTGCCTCACACCTTAGAGGTTGAATTTTTTGGTCCTTGCAAAGACTTGCAAGGTCAGCAGATTCAGTTAAACAGCTGTCAGAAGAAGTTGGCCTAATAACACTTGGGCATACCAGCAAGTTTCCTGGCAGCAAAGGTGACGGGCAGGGAAAAGTGTTACCAGAAGGCAGTCCGTGGCAGGTGTGAGACATTCCCAACAGCAGTGAACAGAAAGGGATTATACTAAGCAGCATGTCCGTACCAAAGAAATCCCCTTTCAGACTCCACTCTCATGTAGACATGTGCTCAGCCTTTAGAAGCTCAGTTTTCCCACCCTCTTCTGTGAAGCCACAAGAGAAAGACCCTTGACCAGGAGGAAACCCCAGCAGGACCCTTGGGGCTCCCCACAAACCTCAGCAGAAATAAAATAGAACAGCACCAAAGATCCATTTTAAGACACAATTTGAACATGAATGCCAAGGATACCAAAGATCTAGTTCCAACTGGTTTACTGAGTCTGGGTAAGTCACATAACTTTTCTGTTTTTAAATTTTATCCTATGCAGACAAGGGGTTGAACTCAATGAATTAGGAAATTCCTTTTAAAAGTTGGATGATTTTATATTTATCTAATAGCTAATTATACATAAATGGATTAATGGAAAAGCTCCTCTCTATCAATTATATATTAGCTTTTATTTTAAAAAGATAAAAATTTGACCAGGCACAGTGGCTCACATCTGTAATTCCAGCACTTTGAGAAGCTATGGTGGGAGGATTGCTTGGGCCCAGGAGTTCGAGGCCAGTCTGGGCAACCTAGTGAGACCTAGGTTAAGAATAAAAAATTAGCCCAGTTTATACCTGTAGTCCCAGCTACACAGGAAGATTGCCAGAGACCAAGAGGTCAAGGTTGTAGTGAGCTGTGACTGTGCCATTGCCCTCCAGCCTGGGCTACAGAGTGAGGCCCCAACTCAAAAAAATAAAAAGTTAAAAATCCCAAATCGTGATATAAAATATTCAGTGAGACATGCATGTCTTCAGAATCCGAATTTCTGAAAACTTTCTTAGTCACCTAATTCCCTACAAACTCTGATGGCATCCTGTTATTCCTGTTGAAAGATTTCATTACGCAAATATTTAGCCTAGTACTTTTAAACACCCAGGAATGTTTATTTCAATCTCCCAAGTAACATCAGCCAGAGAAACATACTGAGTCCAGGCACTTACTGACATACTAGCTATGAGCTCTCATTCATGGTTAGTCTCCGGGACTTAATTCTGTGCTTACTGGTCTCCTGGGTCAAGAGACACTGCAACCAGGAATGAGATAAAGCTCTGTTACTGGTTGTTATTACACAGTGGTCTTGAATCTGTCATAGTGCTATGTCCATTTTAACCATCCTCCTTTCTCAGGTGACATGCCAGCAATGAAATACTCACTTCCTAAACTTTCCTAACTCAGAGGGCACCTATTACCTTGCACCATCCATGCAAAAGAAAGAGAAATAGGAACACTCAGAAGTACCAGGACAAATCTGTAGGTCATAGAGCACCCATGGAGTAAGTGCCATTGGAATTCTGGGAAATAGAAGAAAGCCAAACTTACTTCATCCACATGCCCAACAGCTCCATAGATCCTCGCCATCTGGCCAATGAGGTAGGGGAATCTCTCACCAATCTCCTTCAACTTTGGAAGAAAGCTGCTCAAAGCCACTGGTTCATAGCCTGCTATCTCTATGAGGATGTTCAGGATGATGTCATTATGAGTTGAGTCCTTCAAATGCCCGATGAGGAAAGGAATACACTTCCGAACTACCTACAAAGAGAGAGGAGAGGCAGAGGGAAGGAAGAAGAAACAAAGAGAAAAGTTAATTAAATCAGAAGCCATTTTGAAAGCAATCTTTTTTTTTTTTTTTTTGGCATTACATCTGAACTGAACACATTCTGAGATTATTGCCTTCATTGGAACTCAAGCAAATCTCCCAAGATTAGAATTTAAAATTTTAAGAGGTTTTAGTTTCTTTTTCTTTTAATCTGTGCCCTGCTGCTGAAGAGTGAAGCTTATAAAATACTTCAGTGTTGCTATTCATAAATCAAGTTTTGATGTGTTGTTCCCTCATTAGGAATGCTACATTTCCTCTAACCACCATGAAAGCTGCAATTTAAGGGACAATATGAGCATGTAAGAAATCTTGTTGACTTTACTCAGAGATTTCAAATGGAAGAAATACTGTTTAAAAATGTTTGATAATAAAGACAAGAAAGCAGGAAAGATAGTCCACATTTTCTTCAATTTTCTATTTTGATCAAAATATGTAGTAATAAGATTAAGTTAATTATTAAAGCAAAGTGATTTCTACCATAGTCTCATTATCTTAATATTTTTTCTTGATTCTGAATGCTTTTATGAACATAAAGGTGAAATACTTCACATTAAAAATGTAACTTTGTGGAATAAAGTCACCCTGAATAAACAGATATGTCACATACTGACAATTTAATGAGTTGTTGTGTCTGCTGAAGTAAAAGAATTAACAAAGGAGCAAATAATACATAAAAAGAAAAAAAAAGGATGCCTGTAGAAAACCAAATAAAGTAGAAAAGATTTGCCCATCCATATTTCTGCTATGTTTCATTTCTTTCATTCTTGGCATGCTTTCTTGATTTGTTATTTCTTGGGAAGGTAGACTTTGAATGTGGCTTTCAGTATTACAGCTGAATCTGACAGGCCAGGCATGGTGACTCATGCCTGCAATCCCAGGAGTTTGAGACCAGCCTGGGCAACATATCAAGACCTCGTCTCTACAAAAAAATTTAAAAATTATCCAAATGTGGTGGTGTGTACCAGTAACCCCAGCTACACAGAAGTCTGAGGTGGTAGGATCGCCAGGGCCCTGGAGATCAAGGCTGTGGTGAGCTGTGATCATGCCAACTAGGCAACAAAGTGAGACCCCAACTCAAAAAAAACAGAACAAAAACCCAACAAACTGAATCTGAGGCACAGCTCAGTCTGCCCAAAACTGAACTCATAATCCACTCCCTTTCAAAAACTGCTTCTCCCACCAGTCCTCCAAGCCCCAAGTGTCTTCTTTTTCCATAAATTACACCATTACCCACCTGACTATTCAAATTTGTCAACCATTCTCAACAACTTTCTCCCTTACCAGTAGCCATATCCAAGCAACCACCAATTCCTGATGATCCCACCACCCAAGTGTCCCACAGATCTATCCACTCTCCTCCATTTCTACTCGTTTATTCATTCACTCATTCACAAATATTGATAGAGTCCTTCCTATTTGAAAAGTATGCTTAGGGATACAGCTGCTAAATCTGACAGAATTCCTGCCCTTATGGATCAACTCACTGTCTAATAAAGGAGACATTCAGTAAAACAAATAAATACATAATTGTAAACTTTAATAAATACCATGTAGGAAAAATATAGGGCTCTATGAGAGACTGTTCCAGGCCCCTAATTTAGCCTGGGGGTCAGGGAAGGCCTCTCTCAGAGGGACGTTAAACCGAGATCACTGACCCAGACATTCTCTATCTTTGTTAGTCCAACAACCTCCTGATAGGCCTCCCTGCCTTCTGCCTTGCCCATTTAATCTCTTCTCACCCTACGGCCACAGTGGTGTCTTTTCCTTTCTTAAAACCCTTCAGTCCCTTGTCCTTGTTATCCAGATAGAAGTTAACCTCACCGTTTCTGACCTGACTCCTATCCATCTTCCCAACTCAGCCCCTCACCCACTCATCCCACCCTCCCCTCAGTTCAGACCCCACCATGGATCATACTTCAACCATGCGGAATTTTTACAAAATCCTCCTGACCTACTAAATTTTCTCCTGTTTCTGGGATTTTACTCATGTGATTTTCCCTGCCTGGAATTCTTGTTGCCCTTATTTTGCTGGAGTAACTCCTGATCATTCTTGAGACCTCAGACGAACTGTTATGTCCTTTAAGAGCTTTCCTCAACTCCTCTCCTCTTCCCTCTCAGTCTAGTGGCATTGTGGAAGCTCCCAAGATACTGTAAATTGTTCTGAGCCATTTTTCTTGCCTGCTTTCTTCTTACTGCTGGTCTAGATGTCTGTCTTTCAGGCTGTATTGAAAGCTCCATAAGGGAAAGCAGCATGTCTGTTTTGTACACCATTGTACCCAACACCTAGCCCAGAGCCTGCAGAGATGAGTTAAGTATTTTAGGTTAATTTTAAATGATTTTATGTATTGTGGTATTTGAACAAACTATCTCCCCCACCCCTAGTAGTCGAAGAGTTGTGCATAACATTTAAACATATATACTGCCATATGTCATACACAACATAACTGACAGAGACATAAAAGAAGACAGTTTTGAGGCAACTAAAATTGTCCTACATATAGATTTGAACTTTCTCTTCATATCTAGTACTTTTGAAGGAAAAAACAGGGCTAGTTTCTGATAAATGGCAGACATGAATGACCTATTCTATGAATGTTGCCTGGGTATTTGAGAGTGATTGTATGTCCTTCAGGAGAAGCCACAAGAGGTCCTGGCACAGATGTGTTAGCCAACTGTCCCAGGTCAAGGTAACATACTTAACCTGAGGTTTGTAGAAATGGACAATGCCTACACATTTCCTGCCCCATTCTATAAAATTCTATTTTCCAGCTCTTTCTTGTCAGAATCTATTTCTGGAACACCAAGGGCTCTATGACATGCACTTCTAGTCATACCAGTTTTATTTTTAAAACTTAAACTTCAGCTATATACCCCAAGCCACACAGTGTGTGTTATATCTGTTGTTCCATAAGGAGTATTTAAAAAGGAAGAGAAAGGAAGGAAGAAAGGAAAGAAGAAAGGAGAAAGAAGGGAAAAGAAAGAAGGAAGGAAAGACAGAGGGAAGAGGGAGGGAGGAGGGAAAAAAAGAAGGAAGGGAAAAGAAAGAGAGAGAGGAAGGAAGGAAAGGAGGAGGGAGGTGGGAGGAAGAAAGGATGGAAAAAAGGAAGGAAGGAGGGAGAGAGGAAAGAAAGGAAAGAAGGCAGGAAGGGAGAGAGGAAGGCAGGCAGGCAAGCAGGAAGGAGGGGTGAGCTTAAGGCAAATATATACACCTGGCACAGTTGAATCCATAAAAAGAGCAAAGGGAAGAGAAGCCCTGAATAATGCAAATTAATGACAATTTTACAAATTAAACACAAGTTGATTATTTTACTCTGAATTCCTAATAGCCTCAAGTTTGTTATGATGGCGACAGAAAAGATGGATATTTCTTGAAGTTTGTCACACATGGAAGAAAAGTGCTGCTTTGGGCTTTAGATAGATTACTCTTGGATAAGGAGGAATTTCATTTTTCACAAAGGGCATTGCCTTAGGCTGATGTCTTCAGTGCTGCCTCACTGGGAGCTGACTTCATGTCTCAGAGAAGCCTCGTCTTTGCTGAGAGCAGCTAGCTGCTAAGACAACATAGACACAAACTAGAGACCAAACTGACACAGTTCTTTTAGGACATTAACTTCATTCATTTCATGGACTGCTGAAAGAGCTGCCAGGCTGGCCTCCTTGCCACAAGTTTCTCTCCCTTCTGTTCAGCCTCCTCACTGCCACCAAAGTCATCATCCCCAAACCACGGATCTGATCATCTCGGATCTCTCTTAAGGACTTTAAAATATTTCTCATGGCCTATGGCCAAAATCCCAATGCCAAGACACTGCAGGGTCTTCAGTGATGGACCTGTCTGCTGTCTTCTCCCCCATGACCCAGCTACATGGTTCTGACCACCCATAGTGGCTTGAACATGGAGAGAAATTTCATACTTTCAAATCCAGTCTCAAATATCTCTACTTCCATCCTGCCAACTCTAACACATGCAGGACCTGGGGTTAGAGTATAAGTGGAGCCCCCATACCACACACCCCAATACTGAGCTAAATAACATGTTCTATCCTCCTACCTGACAAAGGGGCCTTTATAACAATCTGTGATGCTTGATTTGAATTTAGAATTTTTGGCCTCTATAGAGGGAATAAGGAGAAATGACCCCCAGACCTTGCCCACCCCTTTCCTTCTTTTCCTACCCATTTTCTGTGAAAGGGCCATATATGCAAAGCGGCCCCCAAATGCTGAAAGAACCAAGAATCCAAAGAACATGGCCAATAAATCCAGTTTGTTGGTGTGGGGGATGTACTGAGGGAAGTTACAGACAGAAGCATGGTCTTGGGTGGCCACAAGACAGGTAACTCTCTGCCCTGTTACTCCCAGAGTCAAGGCTTAGATACCATAAGGAAAGAGAGTATGTGATCCAGCAAGACCATTAAAGGCAACCCTCCAGAAGAGGCAAGAACACTATATGCATCACAGCCTATAACTCGTGTGATAACATCAGGGTGCTTTGTTCTTATACTAGGACATTACATAGAGTAGAAATCAGGAGGCATTCACGGGACGGAGCTAATCAGAAGTCAACATAGTGGATTAGCATCCAAAATGGAGTCACTTTTATCTCTGCTCGGTTTTGCTCTGCATGTGAATACCCCAGCCTACACATTAAGTTCATCTACGCCACCCCTCAGGAATACGGGGTCAACTGTTGGCATGGCTTGTCTTTAGGAGAACAGACCCACAGACCAGACCTTACTTGAGGAAGGTCTGAGGGTTTGAGATATCTAGGAAAATAAGTCTAAGGTTGGTCCCAGTTACCTAAATCTACTTTAGCAGGCAAGGGAATGGACAGAAACGGGGTGGGGGGGCAAGTAGAGGAGGGCCTGACCAGAACCCTCCAAGGCAAGTAGCCTAGGACAGGGTCCCATCCTTGACTTCTCTGGTCTTTCCTGAACAGAATGAGTCACTCCCCACTTGTGCCCCCATAGCAGACTGTTCACAGGTGTGGCATTTTGCCATCGAGGTTTTATGGATATATCTCCTCAGGCCATGGACACCTTGGGGATAGGGCCATCTGAAAACAGTGCCATAACTTAATTGGTAGTAAATGACATTTATATTCTTATGTATAGAATAAAAGGTATGTGTGTACACAGGCACACACTTCCTCTTCAGTCAGTCTTCAGGCCCAACTTTCTCTTTTAGTTACTTTGGCTAGCATTAAGAATCAATCTCTAGAAATCTGCAAAATGGTGGCCACTCTTTTCATATATTACTTATTCCTGCCATACTGAAAAATTATATATTTCAAAACCAAAGTTCTGCTCTAAGACTGTTTTTTATATATTCTAGCACTCTATCTTCTTAATGTTCTGTAAATGGCTTCTTATTTTAAATAAATACCTAAAGTGGCCCTGAGTATTGCTGGCCTGGTGACGCTGTGTTGGGTGCTCTAAGATTAGGTATGTGAATAGGAATATTCTACAATGCTGACTGAAAATCCTAGAAAATGACTCTCTCCTCTAGGAAACAGATCACAAAAACTTTCCTCTGGGTCTGAACATTTATCAGTCGAGGGCTGCCCTGGCCACTTCCTGTCACTCACCACTGTATGCCTGGGGCTAGAAGCCCATGTCCTGGGGATAACAACAGATGAGTTCAGACATGTTGCTAAATTCTGTTCCTTTTCTTGGCTGGACTACAGCATGGTTTATGGCAGCCAAGAATACAGACTTGATTCTCATAAAGGCCTCTTGGAAAACTGACCACCCAGCCTTTTCCTATCAATAGAGCCTGAAGATTCTCTGGAGGTGCCAGCCATGAGTCACTAGCCAGGAACTGCCTCCCTCCATCTGGGACAAATAGTCTCCTAAAATAGTGGGATGCCCAGAAGGCAGTGATCAAGGAAGGGGACCCACCTGCTCAGCTAGCCATATCCTGGAGCTCACAGAGAGTGGATGTTGAAGTGACACCCCCTTCGCCATCTCACAGACTAGAGACTTTTTTTTTTTTAAGAGCCAACTATTGACCCTCTAGGCCTGGGGAGCCATGTCGTCACTGGTCATGGAATGTGGGTAGTGAGAAGGGCATTCAAGAAAACGTGAAACATTCCTGTATACTGCCCTCCCTAGAGAACCGACTCTGTTTTCCTCCAAGATACAGAGTATCGGAGGAGCTTTTATGCAGAAACAAAGCCTCTAATTTAGCTTCTTCTGTTGCCTGAAATGAAATGAACAAGACTTGAGTGAAAGCTTCAGTCTGCATTTCTGATTGGTTTCATTTCCTTCACTCTCCTGCCTCAACTTCGTCTCCACAGTTCCTCGCATTCCCCTTGCTCCTATCTAATGAGGTAGGGGTGAGGGAGGAGGTGAATCAGGCAGGCTCCTTGGAATCACAAGAGGGTTCAGGGGTGCTGGTTGCAGGAAGAGCTGAAGGGGGCAAGTGGAGGGGCTACTTCATCATCAAGGGAAGGGCTGACAGGAAACCAGGGCTGGGTGGTTCCTCTGTAACAACTTCTTCCCACTGGTAGGATCCTGACTTGGGGTGGGGAAGGGGAACTATTCACATCCCTGTAGGTGCTGGCTTCTTCGTTCTGGGTTCCAGTCTGCACCCACAGTACCTGTTAGAATCTGCCTTCCCCCTCTCCTCTTCATTGCATTTAGCTCTCCTTCTCTTGTCCAGCTCTGCCTCTGACTGCCCTCTCTCTGACACCTTGTACAGTGTTCTCTTGGGCTCATATTTGCTTCATAAGCCACAGCCTTACAACCTCCTTTCATTGGTGTGTTGAGGTCAAAATATTTCATTGGCTAGAATTAGACTGAGTTTGTATTGTAACTTGGCCTTCCTTGTCTGGCTTTGGGAAAGTGACTCCAAAGTGACCCTTAATTAATGTTAGGCCCAGATTGTCCCAGGATCGTTTTAGGAAGGGTAGTCTGACTGTCATGGCCTGTGAGAGACATGGAAATTATCCATATGAAAACTGGATCATTTGAGGTCAGAAGGTCAAGACAAGGCTAGGCAACACAATGAGACCCTGTCTCCATAAAAAAATTTTAAAAATTAGCCAGGTGTGATGGTGTGCACCTGTAGTCCCAGTTGCTTGGGAAGCTGAGGTGGAAGGTGGGAAGACTGCATGAGCCCAGGAATTTTAGGCTGTGGTGAGCTACAGTTGCACCACTGCACTCCAACCTGGGCAACAGAGTAAGACTCTGTCAACAACAACCACCACCAAAAAAAAAAAAAAGGAAAGAAAATGGGAAAGACTGATAAAGAGATAAAGACTAGATGGATGGGTGTGAAAAGCTGTGGCTCACCCAGTCACTTCTTGGCGCCAGCACTGTTCTTATCCTCTCCAAACTTTGCTTTTTCCATTTATAAAATAAAAATATCGTTGTGGGGAATAAAGGAGAGACTGTCTGGGAACCCCCCCACCCTGCACAGTGCCTGGTATATGGCATGAACTCAGTCACTATTAGAGGCTTTGTCCATCGGTCCCTGCCCACTGGAACCAGTGCTGAGGAAATCACTGCTGTTGTAGCCTTCTCAAGTGGAAGCGGCTCAGTTTTTCCCCAGGCCAAGAGATGAAGGAGCTGGGAGTCAGAGAGCCTGGCTTCAAAGTCCTGGACCCATCTTACCATTTACTACCCATGAGGCGATGGGCAAGTTAACCTCTCAGAGCATCCATTCTGACTGATGTAAAATGGAGAATAAATAACACATCACAGAGTGATTGGTAGGAGTAAATAAGCTATTAAATGCAACAAAAGTCCTTTGTGAATGATAAAGTAATCTGCAAATTTAGGCACTAATACTAACTCATCTGTGTTAAGTAATATTCATGAAGGGATTTCTGTGTGCTAGGTACTGTGCTGGGCAGTGGGGACATGGTGGTGGTGAAGACGGTTCTCAGGTTTCCAGCATTTGTATTCCCTCGAGGTGTCCAGCAGGAGAGAGACCAGTAGAGACAAATTCACAACAATACAAAATTTGCTAGGGCAGGGACTGGGAGAAAGAAGGAGCCAAGGAAGATTAGCTAGTTAGCCAAGAAAGAGAGGTCGTGGTGAAAGGAGAACATGACTCAGTGGAGTCAGTGGGTCTCCAGGACTGTAGTTGCTCAGGATGTTGGAGCTAGAGGGGCCCTATGAGGCCAGAACATGATCAGAGATCTGGTTTTAATGGCGTCATAAACCCTTTCCTGAGTCTCCGAGCAGCCACTAAAGGGCTATCACCAGGGGTCTGATGGGACCTCTTTGGATGCCACACATGGGGGCACTCTCCCTCTTGGGCCTCACCTTACTGGGTGGGGTGACCCTAAGCCCTTTCTCTCCTCTCCTTCTGTAAGTGAGCCTCCTTCTGGCTTCATTTACTTTCATGCCCAGCCTTTACTTCATGGGAAGTAGGTTTAATTAAGTTACTCTTCCCAGGTCCCCTTTGAACTGTTATTGATTCTGCCTTTCTAGAAATATCTTTGTGTAGGTATCAGGCTACAGACATGATATATCAGTTGCCTCCTTTATGAAACCAAGTTTGGCCTATTAGTGGTAGGCAGAACAGTGAGCCCCCAAAGATACCTGGTCCTAAAATTAAAAATTTTTTGAAAACATTTTTAAGAAGGTGCCCATATTTTTCTTTTCAGTAGGCTCCACAAATTATGTAGATGATTCTGAGTATAAATGATATATATAAACAAATATCTGCTCCAAATTCTTAATTAATCAAAAGACTATTTGTTTTTAAGTTAAACAATTTTTTTGGATGAATAATATATTCACCTGGTTCAAAATGCTATTGCTATTAAAAGTTGTCAAGAAAAAAAATCCAGTTCTAATCCCCAGAACCTGTGAATATGCTACCTTACATGACAAAAGGGGCTTTGTAGCTATGATTAAGCTAAAGATCTTGAGACGGAGAGATAATCTTGCATTACCTGGATGGCCCTAATGTAATCACCAGGGTCCCTATAGGAGGGAGGGAAGGGGACCAGAATCAGAGAAAAAGATAGAATGAGAAAAACAGAGGTGAAAGTGATGTGGGCCATGAGCCAAGGAATCTGGACAGCTTCCAGAAAAGGCAAAGCACAGATTCTCCCTTAGAGCAATCCACAATAAATGACTGCCCCCGCCCCTCCCATCCCCACTAAGCCTCAACTGTCAAATCCAAGGTCAATTCCCATCTCTCATTTCCTTTACTTCTTTAGACCTTGACCCTTTCAATCCACTCTTCCTCCTTTGGAGAACACAGCACAACCTTTCCTGGTTCTTCATGGTCTCCACTCTCTTTGTTTCTTGTTCACATGTGTTTTTCTTAATTAAACAACTTTTTTTTTTTTTTTTTTTGAGTCAGAGTCTCACTCTGTCTCCCAGGCTGAAATGCAGTGGCATGCTCATGGCCACCACAGCCTGCTGGGCTCAGGCAATCCTTCTGCTTTAGCCTTCCAAGTAGCTGGAACTACAGGCATGTGCCACCATGCCCTGCTAATTTTTCTTGATTTATTGTAGAGATGAGATCTCACCAAGTTGCCCAGGCTGGTCTTGAACCCGTGGGCCCAGGCAATCCTCTCACCTCGGCCTCCCAAAGTGCTGGAATTATAGGTGTGAGCCACCACTCCTGGCCTCAACAGCTTTTTAAAAAAATAATAATAATCCCATGTGCCTAGCACTAAGCTAGGGAGTGCATATGAATGTGTAGACACAAGTCTTATGCACCTCAAAGAGTTCATAGTGCACTGAAAGAGACAGACATGCAAAAATGATGACAATATGTAGTTCTAGCAGCAAAAGCAAAGCTGCATACAGTAACACAGGGGCACCCAGTCCCCTTCTCCAGCCTTCCTACTCCAAATATGGTCCCTGGAGCAGCAGCACCACTTGGTACTTGTAAAAAAGACAGAACTGTGGTCCTACTGAACTAGAGTCTCTAGGGGTGAGACTCAGACACTGGCCAGTTTTTCTGGTCTCATCTCCTAAAGCCTCCACAAAGCCTGCTCTCCTGTGTTCATGACTCCCAACCCTGCATCACCTGTACAAAACTACACATTCTTCAGGGTCTGGCCCTGATCCCACTCCCCTTGGTGGGGCTTCTTGGTACTCATTTCTCACTAAGGCATCATTCACGCTTCCCCCATTTATATCATTTGCAAAACACTTCTCACTCTGTTTAATTCATTTGGTTCTATGAACATTTATTGAGTGCTGTCAGATACTAAGCAAAGGTCTGGGATAGAGGAAAAAAGAAGTCCTTCCTTGCCAGAGGAGCTTGCAGTCCATTGTGGTAGAGTATGCATATGGCCATTCTTTCTTGCCTTTATTTTTTTTGAGTCAGAGTCTCACTTTGTCACCCAGGCTGGAGTGCAGTGTCACACTGCTCACAGCCACTGCAGCCTCGACCTGCTGGGCTCAGGTGATCCTTCCATCTCAGCTTTCCAAGTGGCTGGGACTACAGGCATGCGCCACCACACCCAGCTAATGTTTTATTTTTGTAGTGATGAAGTCTTGCCATGTTGCCCAGGCTAGTCTTGAACCCATGGGCTCAGGCAATCCTCTAGCCTCTGCCTTCCAAAGTACTGGGATTACAGGTGTGAGCAATTGTGCCTGGCCCTTTCTTGCCTTTCTTTGAATAATCTGGATGTTTAATACAAATGTTCCAGTCTTCACCTTAGTGGACTGTTTTTTTCAAGCTGACATTATAAAGAAATGGAACATAGATGCAATCATAATTGACATAACCTCGGGTTGACCATTAATCTTTACCATGTACACATGCTGGTACCCTCCATGATCCCTTTCTACTTCCCTCTTCCTAGCAGCCTCTAGTTTCTATATGGGCATCCTTCCATTCAGAAGAAGCACCAGGGATAGAGCATGTGTCCTAAACAGAGAGAATATCAAGACTTTTGCTTGGATGTTGGTGGTGGTGATAGATACAGGAGAAACCACATGCCTAAAGAGCTCCTAGTACCCATCTGGAGATGACAAGGAGAAAGTCTGTAGAAAATGGAAGCCAAGATCTAGAAATAAAATCTGAGAAACGGAGATAGAGAAAATCTTTGTTAACATTATTCTGGACCAAATCTCATCTGAAGTATTTTTTCCCCCATCACATTAGTTATAAATCCTTTTCATTGATGAAGCTTAGTGTGGGTTGTGTGTTCTGTTACTGATAATTACAAGTAACCTAACTGTTACAATTTTTTACTTGAATTCAAAGAAAGACAACTGATTTGCTATCTAGAGCATGAGTCTTTGGTCTCATGATAGACTGATTTACTCACAAATCAAATTATATGTAGGTATTTCCCTTGGCCCTATCTGAGAAACTAGAGTCCTAGAACTGCATGACCACATTTAACTTTCACTAATGCTACCCTGCAATGGCTACAGTTTTGCACTTTTGTTGCCTTTCATTATTGTATCTGTAATAGTTAATTTCATGTGTCAATTTGACTGGGTTATGGGGTTCCCAGATATTTGATTAAACATGATGGACATAACTGTGAGAATGCTTCTAGATGAGATTGGCATTTGAATGGATAGACTGAATAAAGCAGATTGCCCCACCTGTGTGTATAGACATCATCCAATTGGTTGAGGGCCTGCATGGAACGAAAAGGTAGAGAAAAGGAGAATTTACTCTCTCTGCTTGATTGTGTGAGCTGGAACACTGGTCTTCTCCTGCCCTCAGACTAGGACTTACACCATTGGCCCTCCAGCTCTCAGGCATTGGACTTGAACTGGAACTTTGTCATTGGCTTTCCTGGTTATCCAACTTTCAGATGACAGATGGGACTTCTTAGCTTCCATAACTGTGTGAGCCAAGTTCTCATTATACATATATAATAAGTAGATGAGTCCTTTCACTTAAAGATGGGCATGGATAGATGTATGAGAGGGGAAACCCTGTGCACGCATCCTGTTCACATACCCAGAAACATGCCCTATTGTGTGGACCATCCCATATACAATGTACTTTTTACCTCCAGTTGTTTTCTCTTTGCTGCTACATGCAAAAGCCTGAGTAGATGGTACTGTTCTGGTTGTTCCAGCTGAGACATCAAAGCCAGGAGTTCTGTCAGGTGCCTGTTAATTGGCTGAGGCTGCTTTTCATACACAGCAGGTAACACCCTCAACAACATGGCGTTACCTATTGAGGGAACAATAAAGAATGTAGACTTTATCAGCCCACAAGCAAAAGAATGAACATTATTACTAATGCAATAACCTTTTCACTTAGACATTAAATAGCATAGCCATGACCAAGTTGTCTACTAAAAACAACACAGCACCTTATTCTGAAAAATCACTACAACATGACTTAAACTGATTCTGTAAAAAAGAATATCTTATGAAATGATCAGCATGATTATCCCATGAAAAAATTTCCTGAGTAACGTACCATGGGGATAGAGGAGATTTGACAGTAACCAGACCACACCCTTGAGAAGGAAACTGTTCTAATAAAGAATTCTTGATCAGAAACAACATTTGGATGATGTTTAAATGAAAACTAGGCGGTGCCATAAGCATGAATCTGAATGAAACTGAACAAAAAGAAAAAGTGTAGAGGAACATATTTACGTTCCTGAGAGATACGAAAGCATGATTTAGACAACTGACATACAGAAACTATGCCTTATTTTTCTGAATAGTTTAAAAAGTAGCAATTCAAATTTAAACCCCCAATTTCTGCACTATTTCAGGGGAAGTTTAGGCTCAGCTTGTTTGTCACACGTAATTTGCCTCAAAGACAGGGATGGACAACTGGATTTAAAATGAAAAAACCTCAAGAAAAAATATTACATAAGCTACAGGAACTTATCTGCAAACAGCATATGGACAACATCTGCTTATCACTTGATGGTACGGATTTTTTTCTCAAAATCCCCTCAAGTACTTAAATGTTTCAGGGGAATTGGTTTCTAGGGATTTCTTGAACAATAATTTTCTTGACTCTATTTACTTTTACCTTAAATTTGGCTTTGTACATAGAAGCCATACACAGAAAGAATCAAATAAGCAGGAATTACACACATGTAGACCTTTATTAAATGTTGGGCTCTTGTCCATATATAAAAGACTATTAACATTAAGGAAAGAAGGCCAGAATTTTCAGAATATCAATATCTAAATATAATGAAAGGATGATTCTGGGTAAAAGTGGATGTATTTGAGTAACAACAAATAATGAGAATTGCTTTTTCCATATGTGGCTCATAGAATAAGTCTAAAACAGGTTTTAGTCATATGCCCACAGAATATAAGACACTGGAAATATTTAGAGTTTTCTTCTAAATAGTGTGCCCACCAGTATTAATTATCAACCATTTATTTTGTTTTCTGTTTATCTTCACTGAGAGCTTCTCCTTGAAGAATCAAAAATTCTTAATGTAATCCCCAATTTGTGCAGAACACACTAGATCACAGAATTTAGTTACGGGGACATACTGATCAACTGCTAAAAAATGATCACGTTAAATGAGACAGTTTATGGAATCTAAGACAGGAAACTGGTGTATTACTTTTTGGTACAACGTTCATTAATGGCCCTGTAAGCCTTGGATGGGGAAAGCCCCAGCTTAGTCATTTTCACCTGACTTGAATTTCAATCAAATCATACAAAAGCAAATGCAGAACTTTTTTGAGTTAGAAACTGATGAAGACATCAGAGTGGCAAAATCCTATAAATTCTGTTGATAAATAATACATTATTTTAAGTTATGAAATATTTCAAGGCATCAGGCAAATGTAGGTAATAATACAAGGAACATTGGTGTGCCCACCAACTAGCTTTGCCAAAACTTAACCATGTTGGCTGGTGCAGTGGTTCACCCCTGTAATTCCAACACTTTGGTAGGCTGAGGCAGGAGGACTGCTTGGAGCCTAGGAGTTTGAGACCAGCCTAGGTAACACAGCAAGACCTTGTCTCTACAAAACATCAAAAAATTAGCTGGGCATGATAGCACTTGCCTGTAGTCTCAGTTAGTCAGGAGGCTTACCCAAGACAGAAGGATCACCTGAGCCCAGGAGGTGGAGGCTGCATTAAGCTGTGATCCTGCCACTATACTCCAGCATGTGGGACAGTAAGACCCCCAACTCAAAATAAACAAACAAAAAAACTTAACCTTGTGCCATAATTGTTTTTCATCACGTGGGTTTCCTTTTTTCCCCAGAGGCAGCCATCATCCTAAAGGTAGTATTTGTTGTCTTGATAAGTGTTTTTACACTTTAATTGCATGTGTATGTATCAATAAACATTTTAGCATTGTTTTGCATGCTTTAACATTTTATATGAATAGCACCAAACTGTGTATACCCTTTTGCAACATAATTTTTCCATTCAACAATATGTTGAAATTTTACCTTCAAGAAGCTCTCTTTTATGTATTCGCACAACTTTATGGTATTCCATTGTATAAATACACAACAATTTATTCATACACTCTATGGCTGTAAGATGTTATATTATTATTATTAGTTGCTTTAACCAATAGTGCCACAATTTTAATACCTGTCTCTTTGTGCAAAAGTGGGAAGTGGCTGGGTACGGTGGCTCAGCCTGTAATCCTAGCACTTTGGGAGGCTGAGGCAAGTGGATTGCCTGGGCCCGCGGGTTTGAGACCAGCCCGGGCATCTTGGCAAGACCTTGTCTCTACAATAAATCAAAAAAACTAGCTGGGCATGGTAGTGTGCGCCTGTAGTTACAACTACTTGGAAGGCTGAGGCAGAAGGATCACCAGAGTCCAGCAGGTCGACGCTAGGGTGGTCATGAGTATGCCACTGCACTCCAGCCTGGGTGACAGAGTGAGACTCCAACTCAAAAAAAAAAAAAAAAAAAGTGGGATGTATTCCTTAGGGCAATGCTTCTGAGTTTAATGAGCTTAGAAATCACCTTGGCATCTTTTTAAAACATAAATTTTTCATGAGATTGGAAGCAGGGACTGAGAATCTGAATTTCTAACAAGCTCTCAGGTGATGCTAATGGGCCAAGGACCACATCATTAAGTGGCAAAGCAATGGGTATGTCTCTGTGAGTTGAGTTTCTAGATATTCCAAAATTATTTGTGAAGTGGTTGCATTAGTTTTCTATAGCTGTCATAAGAAGTTATTGTGAAATTAACAGCCTAAGATAACGCAAATGCATTATCTTACATTTCTGTAGTTCAAAAGTCTTACACGAGACTCACTAAGCTAAAATCAAGGTGTAGGCAGTGCTGTGTTCCTTCCTGGAGGCTTTGGAGTGAATCCATTTCCTTGGCTGTTCCAGCTTCTAGAAGCCACCTGCATCTCTTTGTCTGTGGCCCCTTCTTACATATCCACAGTCAGCAACATGACATCTCTCTGATCCCTCCTCTCTCATCATGTCTCTCCCTCTGATTCTCTTTGGTCCCTTTTTCCGTTTTTAAAGACCCTTAGGATTACTTTGGGCCCACCTGAATAATCTGGGATTATCTCCCTATTTTAGATAGCAACCTCAATTCTATCTGGAATGCAAGACTCCATAACATGTTCACAAGTTCTGGGGATTAGGACATGTACGTCTTTAGGGGGCCATTATTCTTCCTGCCACCAAGTTTATATCAATTTACACTTCCACTAGCAGCATGAGTGTTTCTGTTGCTGCACATCCTTGCCTACATTTGGTCTTGACAGACGTTGGTTTTGGCTAGTCCAACAGAGTATAAGATAGTATCTCATTTTTTGGCTTTAATCTTCGTTTCTTTAATTACTTGTGAGACTGACCACTCTTTTAATATAGATTTATAGATCATTTCCGCTCTTCTGATTTGGCCATTCATATCCTTTGTCTATTTTCTCTGGGATGTTTGCATTTTTTGTATTAATTTGTAAAAGATCCTTATTCTGGAGACTATTTCTGTTGGTTTATCCGTTTTAAATTACAATCTTAATAAAGTCTTTTTTAGCTTAGTGGATTCTTTTGTTATTGAGAAATCTTTCTCTGAATTCATAAAAATATTCTCCTCTATTTTCTCCTAAAAGCATTACGTTTTTGTTTTTTGTACCATCTGTAATTTACTTTTGTACATATGAGAAAGAAATTAATTTTTTTTCTTTGTGTGTAAATAAGTGTTGCAGCACTACTTGTCAATTGTTACTCTTCTGATTTGCAATACCTCTCCATATACTGGTTTCCCATACAGGTCTGGATCTATTTCTGGGCATTTAATACCCCTTTATCAATTCTACATTTTCTTAATTACAAAAACCTTACAAGAAATCATTAATCTCATAGGACAAATTTCTTCACCTCCAACTTCTTCAAATTCCTTTTGGTTGCTCTATACAAATTTCACTATCAGTTTTTTTAATGTTAAATATATAGACTCATTTGAAATAATTGCTAAAACTGAGTCTTCCCATCCAAGAGCATGACCTATCTGTCCATCTATATAGATATTTTTATGTTTGTAAATAAAGTGGTATAATTAGCTGTGCCTTATGTAGCTTTTGTTAAATTGATGACCAGGTTTTCCTTATTTGCTTTTTTAAAAAGATATATTCAATTTATCTGCTGGTATTAAGAAAGCAATAGCTTCTTGTATGTTGATCTTGCATCCAACATAACTTGCTCAATTCTCTTATTAATGATGTCTTTTGACTCTTATAGATTTTTTTGTATGTAGGTGATCGACTCATGATGATTGATAACAGCTTTGTTTCTTTCTTTCCATCCTATTCCTTTTTTCTCCTACAAACAGATTTATTGAATATAACAAAATTCTATGTATAAAGTGACCTAGACCTGCTGCTTCAAAACGTGATCTTTTTTTCTAATATCTTGATAGGCCTGTTCATAAAGTGTTAAAAAGTAACTTACTCAAATAAATAGAAAAGTGCCCCAATGCTTATTAAATAAATGACCTAACTACTGGAATTTTAGTATCTCTATAAGATAATTAACAAAGGTAGGATTGAGTCCCTATGGCAAGATGCTGGAGAACTGATATAAGCAATCAAGAGGCCATTTTGTACACTGCCACTGTGATACCATCATGTTTCTGGATCATAATGTTCCCATTATGTGATTCCAGACACACCACAGGAATATCAGTGGGATCAGAGGTTAGTTTAGCTGCTTGCTGGGCTAGAACAGAAATCACTCCAGCATGCTCATCTGACAGGGTCCTACATCAGTCCAAATTAAGTCCTTGTGAATCAGTGCAAGGACTCCAACAGTGGATGGATTCTTCACTGTGTCTTCCAAGTGCTGCTCCAAGGTCACCTCCATCCCACCCTCTGTCCACTCTGGTCTGGAACCCAATGTCATGTTGCATCCTTCACCACATAGGATAAAAGTCCTCCATCCTATTTCTGATGTTTTTTTCTCCTTATGTCTGTATGTCCTACTTTACTGGATGGACCCTCCAATACATACTCAATGAATAGAACCAGCATCCATGGGTATCCTTGTGTTTTTCCTGTTTTTAAAGAGTATGTTTCTGAGGATTTATAATAATATATGTATCTGTTTCTATGGGTTTCGGTGTTTCCTTTTAATCAGTTTGGTCTGTTTGGTCATGAGTGAGTACTGCATTTTATCAAATGACTTCTCATCTGTGATGTGATCATATGACTCTTCTCTTTTAAACTGCTAACCTAAATAGTAATAGATAGTCTAGCATTTACTCAATCTTACAGTCTTGGACTAAACTCAAATTGGTTATCATGTGGTTTTATGCATATATTGCCAGGTTTGTTTTACTAATATTTTATTTAGAACTTAGCATCTATGTTCTTAAATAAGACTGGCCGTGATTTTCCTTTCTTGTACTGTCCTTGTCTCTTTTTGGTTTCATACTTACTAGACATATAAAAATAATTTAGCACATTCCTGCGTACTCTATTAGAAACAGTTTGCATAAGATGGGGATTATATGTTCCTTGACTGTTTGGTAGAACTTGTATATCAAAGTATCTGGGCAGTGCTCTATATATTTCATTATATCAAACTTTAAATTATGTTGTTTAAATTTCTATATCCTTTAGCAGAATTTTTTTTTTTTTTTTTGGCATTTGAATGATCGGTTATGACAGCAGTGGACTAATCAGTTAAAATCTCCCTCCATAATTATGGATTTGTCAATTTCTCTTTATAATTCTGTCAGTCTTTGATATCTATTTTTTGAAACTATGTCACCAGATAATTCTGTGACATCTTCCTGTTAAAGTGTTTCTTTTACCACAATTTAATTATCCTCCTTTGCCTAAATGTCTATTTTTGACTGATACTAATATTGCTAGGTTAGCTTTTTTGAATAGCACTTGCTTGGTATGTTCTCCTTCTTCCTTTCCTTTTTAAATTTTTTACTTTCAACATTTCTCCTTTCTTATGTTTTACATGCAGCTCTTCCAAGTGACAGCTGGATTTTTTAAAATATTGCTATCTGACAACCTTTGTCTCAATTGGAAAATGTGTTACATTAACATTTATGGTGATTATGATGTATTTAGATTTATTTTTACCACATTACATGGTGCTTTTATTTATTTTGCTTTGTGCTTTTCTTTCCTTCTTCACTGCTTTCTACTGAGTAGATCAAGGTGTTTTGTTGTTTTGTTTCTGAGATTCCATCTCTTCTTTCTATTTGGCTGTCTATTTTCTTTTGGTGGTTGTCCTTAATAATATTTTACAAACAAAATTAATCAATTTCTCTATCATCCTCTTGAAACATAAAAGAATCTTAGGATATATTACCTGAACATAAAAGAAGTGTAGTTTAAATTATTTTCTTACATCTGTCTTCCAGTTCATTAATATTCTCTGCAACTTTGCCTAATTTGCCATTTATTCCATTCCTTGAGCTTTTTAAACATTTTAGTTAAATTTTGTTAAATTTTGTTTGTATGATTTTGAGTTGGAGTCTCACTCTGTCGCCCAGCTTGGAGTGCAGTGGCACGCTCACTGCCACCACAGCCTTGACCTGCTGGGTTTAGGCGATCCTTCCACTTCAACCTCCCAAGTAGCTGGAACCACAGATGCACGCCACCACGCCTGGATAGTTTTTGTGATTTATTGTAGAGATGAGGTCTCACCAAGCCGCCCAGGCTGGTCTTGAACCCCCAGGCTCAAGCAATCCTCTCGCCTCAGCCTCCCAATGTGCTGGGATTACAGGCTGAGCCACTGCATCCAGCAATATTTTTAATTCTAAAAGTTATATTTGGTTCTTTAAAAACATCCACCTAGCCTTATTCTTTTCTTTATTCTTTTCTCATATTTCTAATTACTTCTTTTAGATCTTAAGTAATTTTAAACATTTTCCCCTAGTTTTTAGTTGATACTTTAAATAAATGAAATTTGTGGGGAGGGATATCTAATCCTTTTTGGTTTTTGCTGATTTAGAAACTAAGGTTTGTTTCCTCATATGTTTGAATACCTTTATGAATTTATTTATTTTCACCGTGGCAGATAGTATGTATTTGAATTCCAAACATGTGTGAGAACAGGCCCAAAGTCACACAAACTCTTTGGGACCTTGTAGAGTTCAGTCAAAGAGAGGCATGATTGTTTTATTTTCTTGTGCTAGGGCAGAGAGTGGGATTATACCTACTGAAATCTAATATGTAACTCTCTGAGGGTCCTGGCTTTAATGAGGGTCTTCTAACTCCCTGCCTTTGGGCCTAACCTTTGCTCCCACATGGTCACCAACACTTGATGGTTACAGAACAAATAGCTCCTACCTCTCTTCACCCCCCCACTCCAGAAGGGCCCTAACATCAGTTTAGGATTTACTTTTCTGTTGTGGGCTTCCTCTCTTATCTTTGGCCCCAGGCTATTTTCCTTACTTTATTGGGAGCTCATCTGTACCTTTTAAGTTTCTATTATTATATATTGTAAAAAAAAAATTTCTAGGTGTTTTGTTTTACACAGGAAAGTTTTTAGCTGATATTGATTTCTATATTGTCAGAAGCAGTAATCCTGAAATTTACTTTTACAACATGCTCCTTGCCTCTGAGCCTCACAGAATAATATAATATTCACAAAATACCAGGTTATGAAAAGAAACATACCTAAAATCAGTTTATTCCTTTTTCCCAGCTCTTTCCCATTTTAGGTTTAACCCAGTTGTACTGTGTTATCTGTCATTTTAAAAAGCGTGTTTCCAAAACTATAGGGCAATTCCAGAAGGATTAAAGACAAGATAACTGAGAACGTCTTGACTTCCAGAATCATCAAAATTCTCAGTATGTTGGTTTATCTCGCAACCAGAGAGTCATTTTCATAGCTTAGATCTGTAAAACAGTGTACACAGGAAAATTGGGGGAAAATCGTTCTATACATAAAGGGTTGTGAAATAATACGAGCTTACACAAAATGTTGAAATGGTGGTTTGCCTTCACACCTCGGTGCCCTCTGAATTACTCCTCCCCTTCCCCCCTTCCCCTCCCCCACCCCCCACTCTATCCATTCAAGTTACAACAGCGAATCCTCAGAGGGATCTTAGAAGCCCAGTTTCTCTCCTCTTTCCCCTCTGACCCTCCTTGCAGTTGATCTGACTGCAGTGCAAACCTTTGCGGTTTAATATTGTGCAATTTCCACGTCTCCCTAGCCCTCCCCCTAACCGCCCTCCCACCCCCAAATTCAGGGGAACTCCCGTTACCGCGGTGCCACCAGCATTACTCATTCATCCCCATTCAGGCTTTCCCCGGCATTTATTAAGGGCTCTCCGCTCCTGCCTCTCATCTCACTCTCACTCTCACTCTCACTCTGCTCCGACTCCACTTGCTTGAGAGCCTCTGGCTCGCCTCCTCCCGCCGGCTGTGGAAGGAACTTCGTCTCTCAGCAATGCATCTCCTCGCGATTCTGTTTTGTGCTCTCTGGTCTGCGGTGTTGGCCGAGACCTCGGATGATTATGATCTCATGTACGTGAATTTGGACAACGAAATAGACAATGGACTTCATCCCACCGAGGACCGTAAGTTCCTTTTAACCGTTTCTCTGCTAACTGCTCTAACTCCATAGCCTCCTCATTTGGTCTAAATAATATAAGCATACCTCGCAGCCAATGAAACGAGCTGGAAAAAGTATAGTTTGTTTTTGCAAAAGTGAGACGAAGCGCTCGAGGAATGAGGAGTCCAAAAGTTATTTCTGTAACAGATGCATAATAGGTCGAACCCTATGAAATTGCCGATGTTGAACTTCTTTTGAGCGACAAAAGCGGCAATTTCATAGAGTACAATTTAATCTGCACCTGAATGAATGGTTTTCTGGGTCATTTTTGAGATATTTTCACGCTGTTATTCTGGAGACGCCCTCAAGGGAAGGGGGATGCCGGGGATGGGCTGTAACTTGGCACGACCGAGGGAGGGCCGCTTTTACAAAGCACCTCCGTGGAGGACTTGGGCGGGCTGGTAACGCGTGTCTGTCTCGCGCCCTAGCCACGCCGTGCGACTGTCGCCAGGAGCACTCCGCGTGGGACAAGCTCTTCATCATGCTGGAGAACTCGCAGATGAGGGAGGGCATGCTGCTGCAGGCCACCGACGACGTCCTCCGGGGCGAGCTGCAGAGGCTGCGGGCGGAGCTGGGCCGGCTGGCGGGCAGCCTGGCCGGGCCGTGCGTGCCCGGGGGCCCCGCGGAGGCCCGGCTGGCGCGGGCGCTGGACGAGCTGCTGCAGGCGAGCCGCGACGCGGGCCGCAGGCTGGCGCGCCTGGAGGCCGCAGAGGCGCAGCGCCCGGGGGAGGCGGGGCGAGGCCTGGGCGCGGTGCTGGACGAGCTGCGGCGGACGCAAGCGGACCTACGCGCCCTGCGGGGCTGGGCCGCCCGGCGCTGGCTGCCGGCAGGTAAGATGCCCGGCGGGCCGACACCCCCACCCCACCCCACCCCACCCCACCCCAGCCCCGGCTTTGTTTGCGCCCAGTCAGGCCACCTCCTAAGAGGCGTTCTCCTAGGGAGACACACACACGCCTTTATTTCTGCACCCGGTCGCAGAGCTCAGACACACCATGCGAGGCGGGAAAACTGGCTTTTAAAAAAAGTATTCCCCAGCCCCGAGGAACCCCAAAGGAAGCTCTGGACGTAACCATAACAGTCCTGAAATAGATGTCTAGGGCCCTCGACGTCCGATCCCACCAGGCGTTGCAGGAGGTCCACCGCTGCCCCTCTCGCCGCCCAGCTTCCCTCCGTTCGGGATTTCCACGGCTTCTAATTTTGTCCTGCCTCGGTCTTCAGAGAGGCTCTGGTTTCCCGCGCTATTTCGGGGCCCAGACTAAGTTTTCGGGACGTTTTCCAGACTCCCTCCCCGCCCATTCCTTGAGACTTGATGCTGAATCTGATCTCCTGAAGGGTCAGCGGAATTCCCCAGGGGTCCCCAAGGCAGGTTCTGTGAAATTAGCGCAACAGTGGAGGTCGGAGGGTTTGCGGTCTGGGAATCAACATGGAACAGTGAGATGTGGGACCCCGGCCCGACCCCAGGAATTCGGAGAATGCGGCCCAACAGGGGAGAGACAGTTCAAACCAGATGCAACTTGTCAAAGTCCCATGTGGCGCTCCATGAGTCTCCAAACAGACGTGGGTCCCCAAAATAATACACTGTAAAGATGTTTAAAGGAAAGAAACAGAAGATTTGGAGCCAGGTAATACCCTTTTAACAGCCACAATTTCTAAATGGTGGTGTGATAATAATTTTGGATTATATTAGAAAACCCAGTGTTCTAGGTAAGAAAATATAACTTTCTCTTTCCTGAGAATCTCAGAAACAGGAAATAATGACAATGTCATCGACCCCTATATTTCCAATAAAACAACTCATTGGATGGCATAAGGGGAAGAAGCATATTTGAGAACGTTTCGTTTAAAATGACAGAAACCATATCAAAATATTGATCTTTCCTAAATATTTAAGGATTGTAATTAGTACAGAGCATATTTCCTTAAATATTGAGTAGGGCTTCAGAGGAGAAAAAGCATAAAACCAAACAGACAGTAGATCCTTGATGTGATAGGCGACAAATTATAATTTTGCAACTATTTTAATGGATGAAAGTTCTTGTGTTTTGCAAACCATTGTCATTGTACATGTAATGTACTTGAAAAACTGAAGAATCACCCTCATTTTTATCTCCACCTCTGCATATCAATTAGAGAAGAAGGATGTATTTCCAAATTCCAACATGTTACTTCCTACTCCATGCAATAACACTTTTCCCCACATGCTTTAATTTCTCCTCTCCTGGTCCTTTGCCAGCTTGGCTCCTTTGGGATTCCTAATCATTCCGTTGTCAGCCTCCTAAGAAGCTGGTTTTAATTTTGTTTGGTCTTTGATAATATAATCAGAAAAACCTACTAGTTAAAAGCCATTTCATGAGAGAGCTTCTGACATTTTAAAGACGTTTCAGGAGCCTACATCACTTGTCCCAGAAAGAAGCCCACAAAAAATTGCCAACATTCAAGTTCCGCTCCAGGAACTCCTATAGTCAGTGAGGCCTAGAGGGGAAGCAGAATCTCTGAGTCTCTGAGATGCAATACGGGAATGCTCTGGAATGCAATGCTGACTGCCTGGGCTTATTTAAACAGGAAATCGTTGAACTAGATTTTGGTAAGTGCCCTCTTGGGCACTACTGTACTTAACTTTTATAGAGACTATCTCAAATGCTCATGGATATAGTGATGTTTCTGTTCAGTGACTTTTATTTGAGTTAATTAACACAGCTAGAAAAAAAAAAGCACCCAGCAATCTCATTTGAAAAAAAAGAATCAATGCCTCATTAAAAATTAATTTTTAAAAAAGCTTCAAAAATTCAAATTATTCAATAAAAAAGTGAATGCCAAAGAATGACAGGGCCAGTTTCATACTTTAGTATGGTAGCTGCTTTTATATTATTTTCTGAATCTCAATATTTTCTTTGACTGTTACTTTAGGTCCATGTCTGTTTGATGTTTTCAGGACAGAGCATACCTCTTAGCCACTACAGAAATTTAACATAGTTTACTACACTTTACATGAATGTTTGGTTTCTGCGGGTTCCGTCTCTTTACCAGTTAGTCTTTAAGATGGCTTTTCAAAGCTGTCTCATGACAAGTCTTTTTTAGGTTGTTATAAAGTGAATACCTAGCCCTAATTTAAGACTTTAAAAAACTCTTTCTTTTGGTTGGGCATGGTGGCTCACACCTATAATCCCAGCACTTTGGGAGGCCAAGGTGAGAGAATTGCCTGAGGGCGCAGGTTTGAGACCAGCCTGGGCAACTTGGTGAGACCTCATCTCTACAATAAGTTTTTTAAAAATTAGCTGGGTGTGGTGGCACGTGCCTGTAGTCCCAGCTACTTGGAAGGCTGAGGCAGAAGGATCACCTGAGCCCAGCAGGTCAAGACTTCAGTGGCTGTGAGTGTGTCACTGCACTCCAGCCTGGGCAACAGAGTGAGACTTCAACTAAAAAAAAAAGAACAAAAAACTCTTTCTTTTAACAAGATAAAATTCTTATGATTTATCTTGACAATTTTATATATATGTATGTAAATATGTACAAATAGGTATATAAAATGCAGAGCTCACCTGTTTAAGGTTTTAACACCATCATTTCCCAGAGACACCTAAGAGGTCTTCATTTCGGCCTCTCCAGCCCTCCACCGGCCATGTGGTCTTGAAATGGACAAATGTGGAAGCTTACTGAACTTTCCACCCCAATTCAAATGTCTCTTCCTAAGTACTCTTTAGCAGAAACATGTCCTCCCACTAGGCCCTTTGGAAAAATTCACTCCTCTCAAAGGTTTTCTATTATTGCTTAAGTAGTATTTATAAACCTGTGGACAAAATAAGAGTCTTTATGCATATCCTTGGTCTACCCGGTTCTTGTGTGCTACATACTTGTTGCTTGCAGAATATTAGGAGCAGATGGAAGGGCCTTTTATAGATAACACTCAAGCCTGGAGAGATTATGGAGTCACCCAAAGCTGCATAGCTCCTGAGTAGTAAAATCAAGTGAATTGCAGCCCTCCTAGCTAGACCCAGCATTCTATTATTAAGAGAAAATGTAGTGTGCTGGTTAAGGGTAACTGCACAAGTTCGAATCCCAGTTTTACTACTTATCAGCTGTGTAAACATAAAGAAATTACTTCTGCCCCAGTTTTCTTGTCTCTAAAATGAGATTTATTATTTTAGGAGCGTGGTGACGGCAAGAAAAGTGAAATAGGTTGGGCTCTAAATTCTTGGAAATGATAGAATCGCTGTCCAAAGTCAACTTCCATTCAAGCAATTCAACATTTTTTAAAAAGCAGTAACATGGCTGGGGGTGGTGGTTCACGGCTATAATCTCAGCACTTTGGGAGGCCACGGTGGAAAGATTGCTTGAGGCCAGGAGTTTGAGACCAGCTTAGGCAACATAGTGAGACCTCATCTCTACCAAAAGAAAAAAAAAATTAGCCGGGCATGGTGGCAAGCACCTGTAGTCCCAGCTACTCGGGAGGCTGAGGTGGAAGGATCGCCTGAGCCTAGGAGGTCCAGGCTGCAGTGAGCTGTGATTGTGTCACTACACTCCAGTCTGGGTGATAGAAATTCTGACTCAAAAAAAAAAAAGGGCAGTAAGAAAGAAAATATGCTAATTAGGAGGGAGGTAGCTAGTTTTTATTATTTTGTGGGTTTAGACTAGTTGGCTCTTTCTCCTATTTACAGTGTCTTCTTCCTGTAGATGCTTTATTGACTAAGACAATTGACTTTCCTTATTCTTTTTCTTTGCTCTACAGAGATTATACTTGAAACCTCTTGTCATAATAAAGGGTTGATATAGTTTTCCATTGTAGCCATTAAAATGCTTACGTTAAAATAGCTAATGCCAGAATAACTCTGAATGAATTTATATTTTCTCTCATATTCTTCCCCTTACTTTCTGGCTACTCTAGGCTGTGAAACAGCGATTTTATTCCCGATGCGTTCCAAGAAGATTTTTGGAAGCGTGCATCCAGAGAGACCCATGAAGCTTGAGTCTTTTAGTGCCTGCGTTTGGGTCAAAGTCACTGATGTATTAAACAAAACCATCCTGTTTTCCTATGGCACCAAGAGGAATCCATATGAAATCCAGCTGTACCTCAGCCATCACTCCATAGTGTTCGTGGTGGGTGGAGAGGGCAACAAACTGGTTGCTGACGCTGTGGTTTCCCTGGGAACGTGGACCCACCTGTGCAGCACCTGGAATTCAGAGAAAGGGCTCACATCCTTGTGGGTAAACGGTGAGCTGGTGGCTACCGCTGCCGAGATGGCCCTAGGTCACAGTGTTCCTGAGGGAGGAATCCTGCAGATTGGCCAAGAAAAGAACGGCTGCTGTGTGGGCGGAGGCTTTGATGAAACATTAGCTTTTTCTGGGAGACTCACAGGCTTCAATATCTGGGATCGTGTTCTCAGCAATGAAGAGATAAGGGAGACTGGAGGAACGGAGTCCTGTCACATCCGGGGGAATGTCGTCGCCTGGGGCGTCACAGAGATCCAGCCACATGGAGGAGCTCAGTACGTTGTCTAAGTGTTGTGAAATCTACTTGAAGCCAAAGAAAGAAACTCACATTTAAAATATATGCCAGTTGGGAAGGTCTAAAAAGCCTCAATGCATAATAAGAACATTTGAGACTAATGAAGGAAAGAGTTGAGATCAATCTTTATTTATCTTGGCAAAATACTGAATAAACAGTTGAGGGGAAGAAATGGAAGGAAGCTTTGGGGGATATTGTTACTAGACTTTATGCCATGGTGCTTTCAGATTAATGCTGGTCTCTGTCAGATAAACTCTCAAATAATTAAAAAGGACTGTATTGTTGAACAGAAAGACAATTGTTCCACTTTTCTTTGGTTAATTTTGTTTTGGGCAGAGATGAATCTTACATTGGAAGAATAACAAAATAAGACTTGTCCATTGTTCATTGTTATTGGTATGTACCTTATTACAAAAAATGATAAAAACATATTTATACTAGAAGGTGACTTAACAAATATAAATGTAGTTATGTGTTATACTCGAATGTCACTTTTTTGAGAAGACAGCCCTATAAGTTATATTGTGAAATGGATTTGTATTAATTTTATTAAGACTATTTTTGTAAAGCTCTACTGTAAATAAAATGTTTTATAAAACTAACTCATGGCATCTAGTTGAAAATTGAAGCAATGTTTTAGAGCAAACCCACATTTTTCACTTTTAATCTGAAGTGGGCAGTTAGTTTTCAGAGACTAATCTATTATGTAAACAGCAATAGTTAATATAGTTAGAAATGAACTAGAGAGTTGTTTTAAGCTTTGGTTTCCCAGAAATTATAAGTAAGAAATACTGGCCATGTCAGTTCATCTCTCTGCACTTTAATTTTCTCAACTAAGAAATCAAGAAATTGAGAAAATGATGATCTTTAGGTCTTTTCCAATTTCATGATTCATATGCTGTGTAACACAGAAAACAAAAAACACAAACAAACAAACAAAAACACCCACCAAACAGAAATTGTCAGAGTTCCCCAGTTACCCATGATGCAAGCAGTGGGCTGAGGACTGTTATTTGGAAGATCTGAGAATCTGGAACAGAAACAGCTCCTTCCCTGAAAGCACACCCACTCTTCTCCATGAAGGAGAGGTCAGGCCCCTTCACACTATAGATCGGGAGGTAACACTTCTCCATCACACTAATGTTCTGTAGATTCTGCTGGAGGTACATAGACCTTACAAAGCTGCTTCTGAAATGTAATAGAACCACAGTGATGATGTGTTCTAAAGATAGGGCCTGCATAACCACAGGCCATTTCCTGTTCATGAGGTTTGGAGAACAGGGCCAGGAGTAACTTTGTAACTAACTAGCTCTTTTTTTTTTTTTTTTTTAACTAACCAATAGCATTTAATGAGTTTGAGAATATATAGGTGTCAGTAAAAAGAATAAGAAATTTTAAAACTGAGATAAAATATCCAAAAAGAAACAGCAGCATGCTGGTTTAGGTTAGCACACTGGCACACAGTTTTACTTACCAAAAAGATATTGGAGGCATTACCACATTATGGTGTAGTAAAATAATTGAGCGAGATGACTCAAGCCATTAGGAGGGGAAAAATGTATGTAATTCATATATATATAATTATATATATATATATGTATATATATATATATATAATATTACTTGTGTGTGCTAGAGTGACTCACTGTTCTGGTTGTCCTGGGACTGTCCCAGCTTTAGCATTGAAAATCCCATGTCCTGGGCCAGGCGCTGTGGCTCAAGCCTGTAATCCCAGCACTTTGGGAGGCCGAGGCGAGAGGATTGCCTGAGCTCAGGGGTTCGAAACTAGCCTGGGCAACTTGGTGAGACCTCGTCTCTACAATAAATAAAAATAAATACATAAATAAGCCAGGCATGGTAGCATGAGCCTGTTGTTCCAGCTACTTGGAAGGCTGAGGCAGAAGGATCATCCAAGCCCAGCAGGTCGAGGCTGCAGTGGCCATGAGTGTGCCACTGCACTCTAGCCTGGATGACAAAGTGAGACTCCAGCTCAAAAAAAATAAAAAGTCCCATGTCCTGAGAACCCCTCAGTCTCAAGCAAACTTGGAAAGTTCATCACCCTAATACATATGTATATGTGTCCAGCAGAGTAACTTCTCTGCAGAGATAATATAAGAACAAAACACAGTTGATTTATTTTCCTTGACTATTACAATATAAATTGGTTTTTAAGTATTAACTCCTTTAAAATATATTTGGAACATTTGACTACTAAGCATATATTGTAGAATTTTAGAGCTTGGTATTTATAATTACTTAACTGACTTCACTTTAACAAAGAATTAGATTTGTGAACAAAAAAATATAATTGATCTTTTATTTCATTTCTTGTAAATCTTACATTAGAAATCTGGCTCTTCTTTTAGAAACTTACTAAAGCCAAATGTTTCCAGAATGTCTTAAAGTCACTTATGAAATAGCACTCCTAAGGCTGAAAGTCTTGGTCAAAGAAATTATATATAGTAATTTATATATATTCTCAGATTCAGAGAACATGTGCATTCATATTGCCGAACTTTGCATTCAGTTTTATAAATCTGGAGTTAGAAGAAAGTTTGCTAGGTTTTAGGTCAGAAATCCAGCATTTAAATCCTGGCACCAACATCTACTGATTTAATAATTATAAGGTGTTGGACCTGTCAACTAACCTTTCTAAGTCTCAAATTAGCCAAGAAATTAGGGATAACTAGACTTGCTTACCTTGTTCAAAGTACTCTCTAAACCATAAAGATGATATTGAAATAAGATAGTTATCTCAAAAGTGTTTTTTCCAAGTTGCTCCCAGTGGATTGAAGCATAAATAAGCAAACAAACAAATGGATATAAGGATTCTCTCCCACTGTGGGTAAGTCGTTTTCAGAGTTCAGCCCACAACGTCCAGATCCGTGCAGGCCTTGCACTACTTCACAGCAACATCTGCTGGTGAAGTCAAGAAGGTGCAAACTCTGCTCCAAGACTTGGTTAACAATTCAAAAGTCCTTTTGTATTTCAATGTGTGTCTCGCTAGTCCTTGCCATATTTGGACTGGCTTTTTACAATACTACATTTCCTATGTACATTAATATTCAGGTTGGATATTCTTAATAAGATTTCTTGGTAGCTTGTTTCCCAGAATATTTGATTCATAAATTATTTTCCAACAATCTGTAATATGGTTAACTTGAAAACCTTTCCCTTTAAGAATAATTGCCATGAATTTTTCATGGTTAAGCATCTCCCTGGGGGTTATGAAACTCTATGAGTGGGTATGGTTCTGCCTCTAGTCTTTTAATATGGACATGGAACATGGCAGATACTCAATCAGTCATGACAACAACAACGATGATGATAGTGATGATGATGATAAGAAGGAGAATAATGGTAGCTGTAGATGAACTACAAGCCTGGCATTGTGTAAAGTATAGATGTTTTATCTATGTAAGCCTCATCCATTCCACGTGGTGCATATTATTATTGCCATGATAATGGGGGTCAATTTTCTGTCTCCATTTTTCTGAGATAGCTCACTAATCAGTGGTTTGAATTTTGTCTCACATAGAGAAAGAAATGAGGTGAATTTATCATAATTAAATAGACAGTCTTTTCCAGGCTATTGCTGGTAACTCAGAAAGGAATTTGGACTCTTGCTGAGATATTACATTTTTCTTCCAAAGACTCTCTTTCTACCTAGGTTTCAGATCATTTGAGATCATCCTGTGACTTGTGCCAGAGGACCATATAAAAGGCATATTGATGGAGAGGCATATTTCTTTATTATGATCACTGATTCAGAAATGCAGAAGGGACATCACTGCTTTTAGATTTGATAGCAATGGTATACATTGCCCACAGAGTTCCAGATCAAAATTTGGAAAGGGTTTTTCTGCAGGCCCTCAGTTAAACCCTTACAGTTGTGGACACCCTCATTTTAGGGGTCTATAAAACTTCAGTCAGCTTCTTGGTGAAAGATATGCTAACTCATGCTGCACTAAGCCTTGCTTGTGCTTTTATCTTCCAGTACTTGACAGGTATTACATTCATCTCCACATGGCAAGTTTGGACCACTGAAAACAAATCTCCCTCTGAAAAGATTCTGATCTTACAAAATATCAAACTACCCTGATATGATTTAAGTAAAAACAAAATTCATTATTCAAGTGACATTCTTGTCTTTTTTTAATTCAAAGGGAAGCATTCAATATTTTACAATAAGCATAATTTTAGTTTAGTTTGTTGTTATAGATACCTTTTATGAGAATAAGGATGGTCCCTTATATTGCTAGCTTGCTGACAGACTTTTAAAAAAATCATTAGCAGACTTTGAATTTTACTAAAAGACAAATTTAAATTTGTTTTGTATATTTAAGTCCTTTTTCCATCTGATATTAATTTATGCATGTTGTGATATGGCCAATTATTTGAGAAGCATTTATTAAATAGTCTATCCTTCTCTGTTTCAAAGATTCCCCTGGCATGCATTCAGTTTCCACATATGCCTGGGTTTGTTTCTTGCCTTTCTAGTCTATTCTATGTGTTATTTGCCTGTTCTTACACCAGTGCTACCCTGTCTTAGTTACTATGATGTTACAATGTCTTGATATTTGGTAGAGAAATTACTGCCTTCTCCTGTCCAACAACTCTCACCTTCTCCTTCTGCAAAATTGTTTTGACTGTTTCAATTTATCTTACTTGTGAATTTTAAAATCAGCTTGTCATCATTCATGAAAATCTCTGTTGCTAGGTTATTAAAATTTTACTGAAATCTACTGAAAATTTACATCTTTGCTACATCAAGGTCTCCCATCCATGAACATAGTATATGGTTTATTTGCTTATTTAATTGCTTTCAATAAACTTTTATAATTTTATTCTCAAAACTCACATAATTCTCATCTTTTCTTCCATGTATCATATGTTTGTCTACTTTAAATAATATTACATTTTCAATTTATTACAACTGTCATATAGTAAAACAACTGGTTTCTATAAACTGATCTCACTTCCAGCAACTTTTCTGAAATCTTTCCTATTATGTCTAAAAATTGACTGGAGAGTATCTGGATTTTCTACTATAGACAATCATATTTTCCAGAACTAATGATTGTTTTTATCATTTCCTTTCTGATTGCTATAACTTTCATTTATTTTCCTTGTCTAAGCTAGGGCTTCTAATGCCATAGCTATAGAAGTAGATATAGTAGCATCCTTGTTTTATTTCTAAACATAGTACCATTTTAAAGGAATGCTTCTTCTGTTTCACCATTATCTACCTATCTATTTTCTTGTTTTTGTTTTTGTTGTTTTGAGTTGGAGTGTTGCTCTGTTGCCCAGCTGGAATGCAGTGGCACAAGCATGGCTCTTCACAGTCTCTTAACTCCTGGGCTCAAGCAATCCTCTTGCCTTGGCCTCCCAAAGTGCTGGGACTAGAGGTGTAAGTCACTGTTCTTGACTACATATCATTTTAGACAGGTTAAAACATTTCTCTAAAATTTCTAGTAAGCATTTTTTTTTCACAAATGAGTACTGAATTTTGTGAGATGCTTTTACTAATCACACAATATCCCTCCCCCCCTTTAGTATTTTATGTTGAGGATTAAACATTAAGCCGTCCTGCATTCCTGGGATAAACTCACTTCATTGTTATGCATTTTATAAAGTGGAAGATAACAATAGTTCCTCTCTCATAAGATATTGGAGAATTACATGGGTTAAATGATCAGTATCTGGTATATAGTAAACACTCAGCAAAAGTCACCTTTTTTCTTTAAGCATTCTAGAGTCATTTTGCTAAGATTTTAATTTATGATTTGTGCATCTGTAATTCATGATAAAGATAGTTCTGAGTTGGGCACAGTGGCTCACGCCTGTGTGATGCCAACAGGTAAACCAGAGCACAGTCAGGGGAGAGCAACCAAGCAGGAGAGGGGCAGGGTACATCTTGCAAATGACTGCAGAATCAAGTCATCACCTGCCAAGTGAGTGAACTGAGAGGGAAACTGAAGATGTGATATCTGAGGAAGAAATGAGGGAACTGCAGAGGGGAGGGGTGACGAGATATGAAAGTTGTAGTCCAATTTTCGAATTGTCATGTAAAAGACGAATTATGGTTTATCACTCAAGTAGACGGCCTTAGTCAAAAGTGGGAGGCCCCAGGGTGAGAACTTGTAATTCAACAAAAGGAAGAAATATCTAATACTCAGATTTGTCCAGAGGTAAAGTGGGTTGCTACAGGAAATAGTTCCCTGGCACTATAAAGGCACTCAACTACAGGGAGGCAATCATGATTATCATCATCACCGTCTTAGCTAATATTTATTGAAAGCTGACTCTGTTCTGGAATTATCTTGTGTCTCAACATTTCTGTTTACGTATGAGGAAACAGAGGCTCAGAAAGACACAATTACCACTAGTATTTGATGGAGTTGAGATTCTATTGTAAAGGTAGGATTTCAAATGAAATGGTCAGGGTTTGAATCTTGCTACTTCTCTAAGCTTTGGCTTGCTTGTTTATAAAACGAAACAGTGGACATTTGTGTTTCTTTCCATCCCCAATATTCATTCACCCACAGTTGTCAACGGCCTTGGGTTTCTTTTGGGGAATCTACTCCTCTACTCCTCATCCATGTGGCTCTGCTGCAGCTGACTCCCATCTCCTGCTTTGAGGGCGGCTCAAGACCTAAGTGGGGCCAACTGAAATACAGCATTTCCTGGCAACAATGATAGATTAGTTCAGAAATGGTTGTGTGTCCGGTGTCAGGTCAAACAGAGAAAATGAGACTATGGACTTTCTTTTGCTTAACAGGTATTCATGAAGATGTTAGCTGGAAGCTACGAGGTCCACACCATGAGCTTGTGAAACCATCCACAAGAAGCAGAGATGAGCAGTGACTTCTGAGACCACCTGAGTCAGCCATATTGGAAATCTGGAATACTCATGGGTTTTTCAGGTTCTTGTGCCAACGAGGAGAGATTGCTCCTCCTTTTCCTTCTCTTCCTTCTCCTTTTCTTTCTTTCTTTCTTTCTTTCTTTCTTTCTTTTTAACCATGAAGCCATTTATACCTGTTGGTTTCTGTTACTAAAAATACTACTAACTGGTAAAATGGACTTATGTTATAAGATTCTTATGGGTATTCAAGAATACAAAGGGTATACATGGTTTAAGACAGTATCTGACATAAAAAACACATGCAACACATTTTAGCCATTGGCACTATTATTAATGCTGTTAAAACGGCTAGTATCACAGTTGAAGCGATGACCATCCAATGTTTTTGTAGAAGTACAAATATGAAAAAATGAGGATTAATATACTATAAGTCAAAGAAGAAGGTCTAAAAGGGAGAAAACTACAGGTAATGTTAAAAAAAAAAAATCCCAGGGGTGGCTCCTAACGCTGTTTGGCAGGGGATGTAAGACAAAGATTTACAGAGCAGAAAATGTACTTCTCAGAGACAGCAATATCCCTTCTGCTTTGCAATTCAAAGTTTGATGGGCTCATGTGAGTGATAATAGAGTTTTATAGTTACATTGGTCTTAAAAATCTAAACCCTGAAATATGCAGCCCCAACCCTTTATAGGTCAAATTACCATTTATTTTATGATAATTTTCATAGTGCCAGGTCAAATAAACCAAACCATTTGTTTATTTCAAATGCTTGCAGTGAATTTGGGAAATGTATTTTGTGTTTCAAAGACTTCTTTGTCACTAAAAAAGCATTAAAAAAACACAAATAGATGAGCTAAGTTCTTGGCAGCTATATAAAGCTAATTCAATTTTTTTTTCATAAATCTGTTACTTACAAGTCTGATCATCATGGTTTTAAAATGTGTGGTGTGTGTAAGTGTTTGTAACATCTATAAAATCTGTTCCAAAAATGTAGCCAAGGTGGCAAAAAAAAGCATAATTGCTTTTCTGGACTTTTAGCAAACTCAACATCATATATAAAGTGAAATGAACAACTCAGTCAAAGGAAATGAGAAATAAAAATACTGACTAGTGCTAATAATGACAAATCTTTAGCGGGAGCACAGGTTGAGTGATAGACTACAGTCACCATCACACTGGAGCAGAGATATATCTGGGTGTCTGGCAGACCACTGGGTGACTGGTCAGAAGTCTGGAGGTGGGGCTAAGAACCCGCCTTAGGAATGTCAAAGAGCTTAAGTTAGGAACAAAACCTTAGTTCTCAGAAGGCAGTAGGCACTTTGAACAATGGAAGATTAATTATTGGTAAACCAAATTCCTGGGGAGACCAGGGAAACAGAAGAGAGTTTTAGATAAAACAACCGTTTGTTTTAATACAAACACGGTAACACAGTTTGGCACTGCTCTGGGGCCTTTGTGTAAAACCAAAGAGAAAGACTGGTGTTCTTGCCCATCCTGTCACAGGCAGTCAGTGGGCTGAGGACTTGGTGGCTCCTGAAGCTTCAGGTGGCTCTGCACAAAGGCACAGAGGCTGCCATTGCTGGCAGGGCAGCATAGGGTCCCCAGGAGTGGAGTCCATTTCTGGGACTTTATGCAACAGCCTCAGGGTCTGCTGGGCTCTGGCAGGGGAGAACAGCCTCCCAGCATGCTATGTGAGGAAGCATGAATGGAATAGCAGCATGGGCTCGGAGGCTGGTCTTGGGAAGAGACCTTGGGAAGAGAGCACACGTAGGACACCTGTGGAGACCCTAAGAAATATTTGGACTGTGAGCACTTTACAGGGGATTAATGTCCAGCCTAAGCACATGGAGGGTTGTGTCAGTAAACTGTGAGTTGAGATACTCATGGACCTCCCACCTTCTTATTAATGAGGGTACATATCAAACAATACCATCTCTTGTTCTCTGACCCCACATCCAAAAAACATAGTTTCTGATAGATCTGCAACCAAATGCAAAAAGAGAAGACAAGGAGAATATTTTGCATGGACTAACTTGACCTTCTCTTCCACTCAAATGTTGGAACAACTAGCAGAGGTGTCCTGATACGATTTTTCATACTAATACGTAACACAATTGCAAATCAGTCCCAAGTCATGTACACATCTAAGGAGTCATTACATGTTTTCTGGTGTCTTTTATCTAAGAAAAGATATTTTGTGGTTTTGGAAACCAAATGAAGAAGAGGTTTTCCATCTACCACCGAAAGCTGTGGGACACACTCCACTTGGTCTATAGAGATAAGCTCTCCATAGCCAGTAGCTGGACAAGATGACCAGAAGCCTGGGAAACATAGTTTTCCCAAGTGAGAAATGTGGAAACTTACAACTCCTCTAATGAGTCCAAGTAATTCATCGGCCATGGGGAGAGACACAGATTCACTCAGCCAGCCCATGTGACCCGCATGCTCTTAAGTCAACTAGCGGCAAAGCAGAAACTAATCTGCCTCTAAATACTCTAGGTCTCACTTTCCTCAAACCATAAATGCTTCATGAAAATACTTTTAAACGACTCCTAAAGCACGTCCTGAAACTCAGCCTTTGCACCATACCTTGAAGTATGCTCTTTATGATAACTTCCGTGTGGTCAGCCAGGAGCTCCGCCTTGGTGATTGCAGCTAGGGACAGGTAGTTAGACATATTCCTGCACAGTTCCTTGTTGCCTCTGTGGAGGAATTTCACCGCAATGGGGATGGCTAATGCCATCACAGGAGGCCGGTTGTAATTCTGAGGAAATAGAAGAAAGCAACAAATTATAAGTGACACATTATTCATTCATTCAAAAAATATTTATTGAGCTAAGCTCCCAGAGTACAGCTGTGAAAACAGAAGGCCTGCCCTGTTGATATTATAACTGGGAACTTGGGAACTCTTGGTCTTGTCTGGGACACCTGAAGGCAAACAGGCAAATAAAGAGCACAGGCTGATGACAGCCATGACAGGCAAGAGGCAGGGTGCTAAGGGAGCAAAGAAGAAGCATCCAATCCAGTCTTGATGTCAAGAAAGATTTCCTGGAGGTGGCAATGTTTTAGCTGAGACCTAATGAAGGAGAGAAGGCTAGGTGATGGCAAGATAAGAAGTGGGCAGAAAGAAGGAAGAATACTTGTGCACACACAGAGGCGAGGGGGTGCTTGATGCCCTGGGGAGTTGCAAATAGCTCAGTAGGGCTGGAGAGGGCTGTGTGTAGGGAATGTGGGGTGGGAGGTGAGCAGAGGGATGGGACAGGTAAATAGGGGCATGATTATGGAAGGTCTGACATGCCGGGCAAAGGAGTCTGGAACTGAGCTTTAGGGCCTTCAGGAGTCAATGATAAGAGGAATAACACATCAGATTTATGCTTGAGAAAACAACTAAAGGAATGGTGGACAAGTTACCTTTTGAACTATACCTTAAAATCTAAAGCTGCAGCTAATGAGATTTAGAAGAAAAAAATAAATGAACATAAGACTAAATGCTACATAAATTCTGTATCCTGAAATCATTCTCTTCCTTATTTACTTAAGGACTGAACAAAAAATGTCTTTACATTTAAGATAGTGCTATCAGCATTTACTTTCTAATTAGGAGACAATACTTAGAAAATTCAAATTCTTTTCTTTCTTTTTTTTTTTTTTTTAGTTAGAGTCTCACTCTGTCGCCCAGGCCAGAGTGCAGTGGCACACTCATGGCCACCTCAGTGTCAACCTGCTGGGCTCTGGCAATCTTTTCCACCTCAGCCTTCCAAGTAGCCAGAACTACAGGCACGTGCTACCACGCCTGGCTAATTTTTGATTTATTGTAGAGACAAGGTGTCGCCAAGTTGCCTAGGTTGGTCTCGAACCTGCACACTTAGGCAATCCACTCACCTTGGCCTCCCAAAGTGCTGGGATTACAGGCTGAGCCACCACGCCCAAATTATTTTCTTAAAAATGAATGGTACATATTCACTAGCTCTGACCATCAACCCCACCTCTCAGACTCACTATAGGGCAAAAATTGCACAGTGCATCATGTGTTTGAGTGCCTTCATATTATTATATTGTAAACAAAAACTGGGGTTTTTTTCTCAAATGGATCATGTGAAAAGTACCGATCTTTCCACCCATGTGTCAGGTCTTCTAGTACCTCCTGCCCCCAAATTCTGAGTTTTTGGTAGCTAGTCAATATTGGGCAAATTGAGTAACTGATAAAGAAAATGCAAATCTATTGTGTAGTGGTGGAAAAAGGCATCTGATGAAAAAGTAACATTCTGAATTCTAATCCCAGCTCTGCCTCCATCTTGCAGGATGATCATGGAGATGTCATCCCTACATGTCTCTCACTTGTAAAAGTGATTGGCATGATCTTTTCCAATTAAACAGTCCTCATGAAAGGACCCCAAAACAGATACAAATACAGGACGACTTTCTAGGCTGCTGAGGGTCTGCTGACCTTCTTGTAAAGAGGATCAAGTAATGACTGTCACCCAAATAGATATTTACCTTTAGGTTATCAATACTATGTTTCTTTGCATCAGACTGAGAACAGTGAGAAAAAATCTACAATGATAGATGGAGAGTATTATGACAGAAACCAACTGACCATCAATAACTATTCACCCCTTTTTCCTTTAGCAATACGTTCCTGAATTTCAGCTTGAGATATGGCCACACAGCTAAAGGCTGCATTTCTCAGCCTTCTTTGCAATTGGATGTGGCTAAGTGCAAAGCTCTGACCAAGGGGACAGACATGGCAGTAATATACTCAACCTCTAGATTACTATTACCGTGAAGTGACTTGACTTCTTAGTCCATTTTCCCCTTAAATGCTGGTTGAAATGAGAATATAGTGACAAAGATTGGAACAGACTATGAGGTAGAAACCATGTGTTGAGTCATAAAGAAAAAAAAATAGAAGGAGGCTGGGTTTGTGATATCACAGTGCCACCAAATTAGCCCTGGACTGCTACTTGAGTTATTTGATGAGAGACAAAGTTCTGTGTTGCTTAACCCACTGCTATATAGCAGCTGAGCGTGCATCCTGATTAATACAATGCAAAGCCAAGACCACTTTCATTCTTCAACTTTTCCCAGTAGCTTAGAGAGAAAGTTATATTCGTAAACAGAATGAACTCTAGAATTCCACCTGCATTTGTCAAATCCCACAATGAGGACAACAGAAAGGATGTTGGGCAAAAATCACCATTGATAAATACAGTCCCTGAGCAATACTATGCCATCTTAGAAATGGGACAGTTGGGTTCACTCAATATTTATTTGTTTATCTTTGAGTTTGGAGTCTTCCGCTGTTGCCCAGGCTGGAGTGTAGTGGCTCAATCACAGTTTACTGCAGCCTTGGTCTCTTGGGCTCAAGTAATCCTTCTGCCTCAGCCTCCCCAGTAGCTGGGAATACAGGTATGCATGCACCACCATGCCCAGCTAAGTTTTTTATTTTCTTTGTGAGACAGGTCTTGCTAAACTGCTTAGGCTGGTCCTGAACTCCTGGGCTCAAGCAATCTGCTTGCCTCGGCCTTCCAAAGTGCTGGGATTATAGGCATGAGCCACTGCACCCAGCCAATGAGTTATTTATATGGAAGAAAAAAATGTATCTTGACCCCTATATCTTCTGTAACAAAAATCAATTTCAGATAGATTGCAGATCTAACAGTGAAATATAAAACAGGGTAGAGAAAAACCCAGAGACCATCTTGATGGTGTCAGAGTGGGCAAAGATTTTCTTAAACCTAATCAAAACATATTAACAATAAAGAAAAAAAGCATAAAGCAGATAAAATTAAGAAGTTCTGATCATTAAGAGATATCATTAAGAAGATGAAAATATAATCCAAAGAGTGAGAGAAGATAATAGTAATACATTTATCCAACAAAAGTCTACTAGTACCCAGAATATATGCAAAAAGTTCTTCCAAATCAATTTTCAAAAAGGCAAGCAACCAAATAGAAAAATAGACACAGTCAGTACTTGACAGATACTTTACAAAACAATATGTAAAAATAGCCCCCCAACATGAAAATATGCTCAATTTCATTAATCATTAATTTTGGTCTGTGTTCTGATTAGAAAGCTATTTTTAGTGAGAATTCCTCAAAATATAATATGACCTCATCTGAAAAAGAGGTACAGGTATATAATTTCAAATTTTCAGCTATTCTTTTAAATGGACTCAAACCTGGTATGAGTACAGGATTGAATATTGTGTGTATATCCTACATAAACAACCTCTCGGGGTTTTTTGAGTGACAAGGACATACAGTGGTAGATTCAATGTAACCAAGAGTATAATAATGGTGGTGACAGTGTCAGGAAGATGACCAACTATTCACACTGGACAGGGGAATCAGGTAAAGTAAATAAATATTCAGAATGACTGAATCACTCAAATGTATGTTCTAGAGTGAGTTAGTGAGTCTTGGGAGTGATGCTAACATTGCAACATTCCTATCTTGATGTCCAGTTCATACATCTTTCCTGAAGTCACAGAAAATGTTATTGTGATGGTTTTCTTCCACCTCCAAATCATCATCAGCTCCCTAGACTCCTACTCAATATCTATTCATCCTTCTCCTGGAGACTCTATTCTAATACCTATCTGGGGAATCTATCCAGGCACTTCTAACAAAGGCATCTATCTCCACTTTGGTCTCAAGAGAGATCAAGTGACACTGACCAATGCGAGAATCATATTCCTGGTCCAAATGATAAGTGCAAGGATGGGCACATTACCAAACTATAATTAAGGAGCCATGAAAGGGCTCTGTGGGAGAGACTCTTTCTCTCCTGCTGTCTTTAAAGTATTGAGAAGCGAAGATCAAGAATGGCTGCTGTCATCTGCTGACCTCAGTAGGAGAGAACCTGCTTGAGACTCAAGGAAACACGAATCTATCTGAGTGACAAGTTGAGAGAAACCAGGTCCTGGTAATATCATTTGCATCCCATGCCTTAGGCTGTGCCTGAGGCCAGTTCAATCCCTAAATTTTTCTAAATGAGCTAATTAAGTCTCTCGTGCTTAAGCTCCCCACCCCCACCCCAATCACTAGAAACAAAAATAGAACAGATAAATCTTTAATCCATTCCTTCAGTTCCATCCATTTTCCAGACCCCGGGGGAGGGGGTGGAGGGGTAGGGGTGGGGGCAATCTGACCCCTGAACAGAGAAAATAGGTATTTCACAATCTAACTTGATATCCCACCATTAAGTCAGCCATATTGAAAGTTCTGACCAAACTCTTTGGTGACAAATCATGTGTCTATTTAGCAGTTCCACTCAGTAGGTCTAGGTCTCTGTCCTATCCATCTTAGAGTTCCTAACACCACTGACATATTGGGACCATGGCCTTTAGCCAGTCTTCTCTGATGAAAGAACAGGGTGAATGCCTTTGTGCTCACTTCAGTGAATTTAACTGGGTCTGATCAGACAGGGCCATTATTGATATGATGAGCTATGAGACCTCTCTGAAAGCCTGGCCTCTCCTCCTCCCCAGGGGTTATCCCTCAGTTCTAGAATTCTGGGCATGTACTTGGTCAGGCCACACAGAATTGTTGGTATCCACTGAGGTTAACTCACACCCATTTCCAAAAGGTGTGTGCATAACCAGACGTGCCAATGTACTCATCCACTGTGACAGATTTCCTAGGTCAGACCTAGGGTATCCCTTTCACATTTTCAGGATATGAAAGAGCCAGATTAGAAACCAGAATGTTTACTCATGGCACAGAACC
Source organism: Tarsius wallacei (assembly GCA_963574415.1). Lineage (NCBI taxonomy): Eukaryota > Metazoa > Chordata > Mammalia > Primates > Tarsiidae > Tarsius > Tarsius wallacei. Next base: position 94,885 of record CAUYQG010063170.1, read on the forward strand.
AGATCAGAGTAGAGAGAGATCCTGAGGGATAGTTCATCTAGGTCATGGCAAAACCTGATTAAAACAACACTCCTGTCCTACAGCTGAATCCCCATCTCTGGCGACTGAATCTTTCCGTTCATCAGATTCAGTGTTTACCCCCTGACCCCCAGTAGTCCTGGGTAAACATGCTGAAATAATGATTCCACACTGAGCATCTGAGCATCCTTTTTTTTTTTTTTTTTCCACATACTCTTTAAAGGGTGTTTAGGAAGCCAATTGATTTGGCCATTTATTTCTTGATTATAATCATAGTCTATCTCTCTTCCATTTAGTTACGTTCAAATTACTTTTTAGATTATCAGGTGTTTCCCAAGCCCCTCAGTCTCACTATACAATTTCTTGGGTTGCTCCTATAGGCAGCCAATCTCTCCATTTCATGTAGGTTTTTGCTAGTTTAACTTTCATTATATTTTATTTTATTTTATTTTTTGAGTCAGAGTCTCACTCTGTTGCCCAGGCTAGAGTGCAGTAGCACACTCACGGCCACCGCAGCCTTGACCTGCTGGGCTCAGGCGATCCTTTTGCCTCAGCCTTCCAAGTAGCTGGAACTACAGGTACACACTACCATGCCCAGCTTATTTTTTTTTTATTGTAGAGATGAGGCCTCACCAAGTTGTCCAGGTTGGTCTTGAACCCCTGAGCTCAGGCAATCCTCTCACCTTCGCCTCCCAAAGTGCTGGGATTACAGGCTTCAGCCACCATGCCTGGCCACTAGTTTAACTTTTAGATGATACATCCTTATCCCTATCATGACTGGTCGAAGCCCCGGCTTTGAGGGTGGAACACAATCACACAAGTCTTCTGAGAGCTTTCCAACAGAAAACTCCATGCCTAAGTTTACTTTACCTACTCCACATTTTTTACCAAGAACAACTTACAGGCAGAGAGGTATACATCCTCCATTAGAGGAACATATCTTCAAGCACATGTACCTGTAACTTGCTGAGAAATCAAAGGTGGTAGCATTGAGAAGTGTTCCCTACTCTCTGTGAACACAGACAGGCATAGTGAATGGCCTATGGAAATAGTGTTCCCTGTAACTGATGTTTGGGAACTTTGGAATGAGCTAGCACCTGCCAGCAATAATGAAAGAACAGGCTGCCTTAACCAGTTTGATCATATTCTTCACACTTCTAGATGTTCTAGAGAAAAATAGAGGCCAGTCATTCAAGTCTCTGAAGTGTGGCTCCGAGTAAAGTGTCCTTGCAAAATATACAAGGTCGTCATTAAAAAAAAAAATTAACACACTCACTTTTTCTGTTTTCCTCCCACATATCATTTGGAAATCTTTCAAGTAACATAAAAAGTGAAATTGTTCATATAAACACCAAGAAACTGTCACGAAGGGCTCTCAATCTCCAAACAGCGTCCAGACAGTTCCTAGCATATCAAGAAGCTGTGGGCACTGCTGACGGCAACAGGATGTGAGTAAGGAGTTTGGAGACTGAGATAAGGCTGAACAGACGAGGGACCCACAGAACTAACAAGTACCAAACGACATCCTTCTAGTATCTGAGCTTCTCTTTCAAAGGCAGCAAAAGGAGTTGTTAATGCAGTAAGACCTCAGGTTCATGAAATTGTTTTATCTCTAGAATTACTTGGATCACAGAAAGGCTAATGGCATGCACACAGAGACAGCCCTATGATTATGGTTTTACACACACATCACTTTGACAGCAACTGATAATGTCAGTGCCTATGACAGACCTTGCTTCTCAGGGCAGACGTGGGCATGTTGGGATAAGTATCGTCTTACACACAGTTTGGTCCTCAGGGAACAAATTCAGTGAAGCGTAGTGTAGAAACACAGACTTGCCCATGGGGACAGTTATATCTAACTGGAGAAGTAAAACAAGAGGGCCTTGTTCTATGGATGCCAAGAATTATGTTTCTTAACTAGATTAGCACAAATTTGAGCTTTGGTGGAAATTTTTCTTTTGAAAATGCACTTTGGGAATGTTTCCCAGTGTTTTAAAATGGAAAAGAATAAAGCTAAGTAGAAAAGATAACTATCTGAGACGATAGTAGTTAAAAGGCTCTTTGGCTCTCAGGCCTTGGATTCAACTAAAAACCACAAGAAATGATTAAGCTCAAGAAACATTAAACTTCATTTATTAATAGGGCTGCTTGGTTATTCATTCAGCATCATCAATCAGAGTCAAACTAATTTTGGATTACATATAAAATGGTTGATTCTTCTGAGCATAACTGTATGTAGAATCTAATTGACACACATACCTAAAATTCCCCAATTTATTTTCTGACAGATAATAAGGCCTGTAAACAGTAAATCGCCTTCATAAAATTAATAAAAGACCACAAGGTTAAAATTGTAATGGGCGGTCCAAATTTTGTTAAGATATAGGCATAGCTAAATCATAAGATGTTTGTTATACTTCTTTTCTTTTTGACTTTTTCTTTCTCCATGCATGTTGTAGCTCCTGGGGCCAGCAGCAAGACTGGTGAAGTTATTTTTCATGCAGGCCTTCTGGGATCTTCAGAACATGCTGGCCTCCTTGATGGTAAATTTTGCTAAGCTATAGGCTTAGTTAAACAATAACCAGTCATTATTCCTAGCCTGTTTCCCTAATTTTATTGTTTAGGAGTCATATAGTCGGTGGTCACAAGACTCGCTCCTAAAAGATAACATCACTATTGCAAAACCTAAGACTGATGTTTGAGGTATTTTTCAGACTCTGCATTCTGGTAGACCATTTGATGCCAACTGGACCAATGACCTATGAACCCCACCCAGAAACTGACTTAGCCAGGAAGACAATCTCAACACCTCTCTGGTTTCATTCCCAACCAATCAGCATTCCCGATTCCTGGACCCTGCTTGCCAAATCACTCATAAAAAACATCCTAGCCTTTGAGTTCTCCAGGAGGCAAATTTTAGAAACACCTCCCATCCTCTTCACTCAGCTACTTTGCAGTTACTGCATTACACTCTTTCTCTACTGCAACAACTGCTGTCTCAGTGCATTGGCTTTTCTGTGCAGTGGGCATAAAACCTGGGAACTGTTAACAGCAGGTCTTGGAACCTGAGAGTGTGTATCTCAGTCTTCTCCCATTTCATGCCACCATCTGAAGATCAATCACTGAAGCCTACTGTGGAGAGAAGTGTAACTGCTATGGAAGCCAGAGGGCAGTCATGTCACCTAAGCCCATTCATTCATTCATTTCTGCAAACATTCAATAAATATTATGGGAGTACCAACTATGTGCCGGGCACTATTCTAGGCGCTGGGCCTACTTCAGTGGATAAATTTGGAGAAAAGATCACAGGATAGGTGCCTATGAAAAAAGAAGAACCCCACCCCCCAAAAAAAATGCTGAGAAAGGGGAGACAGACAATACAAAATGGCTATAATAAATAATTAAATCAATAGCTTGTTAGAAAGTGTTGAGTGGTATTTTAGAGTCGCCTGCAGGTTATAATAATGATGATAATACAAACCAGAGTTATATTCATGCAGCACTTCTATGTCACAAATATTTTGTCTATTATTTAATGTCTATTCATTTAATTCTCACATAAACCTCACGACGCAGTTCCTTTTATCATCTACATTTTACAGATGAGGCAATTAAGGTACTGAAAGATTAATTTGCCCAAGATCACACTTCAGATAAATGGTAGAGCAGTACCACTTACCTGTGATCTTGGGCAAATTAATCTACAAGTAAATGGCAGAGCTGGGGTTGCCTATTCAATAAACTTCTAAGTTGATACAACCAGTCCAGCCTCTAAGAGTTGTGAAGGAAATGCTCTCAGCTTCCAAGGCACTTCGTATGCAATGCCAGCCAGGGGCAGAGTTTGAATCTTCCCACAGTATTGATCAGGGAAGAGTAACTGAGAGGACTGGGTATGGGATCAAGGAAAACAGGCAGTGGAAATAATTTCTGATTTTCCAGTGGAGGACTTAAGGATTATTTCTATTACTCTGCCTGCCCTAGACAGTCCCCTTTGGTTGTCTCCCTCTTCGTATAGTCATCAGCAGTAGTAGCAGAGACGGGCAAAGAGGTCAAATGCAGAACTGATTAAATATATGACAACAGCTCTGCTAAGGGGAGAGAGACTGTACTTGTTGTCACTAGTAGATTGAAGATAAACCAGGTATTGACTTTTCAGCCTCCATGATGGTTGGGCCATCAATTCCCTAGAATTTCATTCTAATACATCAGCTATGTCAATAATTATAATGTCCCTGAGACGCATTTTAATTCATCAACCTCCTCCAACTTTGTATTTATCCTAGATGTAATATGCCTTGTGTGGGTATCTTCCCTTTCAGAATTTTTCCAGGAGCAAAGAAATGAACAATGGCCAACTCCAAATAGCTACCTGGCAGAGGAAGCTGCAGTTTAAATGAGGCACTTCCAAACAGTAGCTAGACCATAAAGGGGTATTGCTTTTGTAATAGAAGATCGTCTTCATGTGCACCTACCACCAGCAATTAGAAGTACTGGACTTCAAATTCCCTAGAACTGTGCTAAATTCACCTGAAATGTGACTAGTCCAAGATAAGACGTGCTAAAATTTTTTAAAAATAAAATAAAATAAAAAATAAAAATTTTTAAAAAGTAAACTATTTACCTCACTAATTGCTATATGGATTGCATGTTGAAGTAATACGATTTTGGATGCATTAAGAATAATATATTATCGAAATCAATTTTATCTTTATTTGTGGCTACTGGAATTTTTAAAAATTTTGTTTTCATTGAGATAGAATATAAATACAAGGGGAGGACCCAAGACAACCAGAATTGTCTTTTGGAAGGCAGGCCCCATATAGTACAGGCTTTCCCTGCTAGGTTAGTGTTTTCGGAACCCATCCGCATCAGCGTAGCAGTTAGCATTGTTGTGAGAGGCTGTGTTCAGCTTCAGCGAATTTTTTTTTCTTTTTTACAGTTATCTCCATTTATTTAGATCATCTTTGCTGAACACACATTTTTGGCAAGAAAATACATGGTTGTGATTAATTCAAGTTAAAGAAAATATTTAATGCACATAAACACACCTATATAAACTATTTAATTCTTAAACTGTAACTTACCAAAGCAGTTGCTGAAGGGAAATTTTTAGACATTTCTCTAAGAAGGGTACAAGTCCTAACATCCCAGAACTCTGGGGGCTTATCTTCGAATACAACTGCTGAATACTGCCTAAAATAAACAAAATCACTAAATAAGCCCCTTCAGACAAAAATTTCTCCATGAATTAGGTCAAATAAAAAGTTCAGTGTATTGAAAACCTCAGATGATGTATTCTAAATGCAGACTATTTAACCTAACATTTAACCCCTACAATTTCTTAAGAAGGTTAAGCTCTACGATGACCTATGTCAGTACATATAGTCTCACACAATTTGGCAACAGTGAATTTTTTTTGGAGATTCTTTCAATCCATTTGCCCATTTCACAATGGGTGACTTATGAGTGCACCTGCCCACACCACGGGAGTTTTTGACTGAAAACAGCATGACTCCCATGCCCCACCCTTCCAATTCACCCAATCTCTCCCTGAGTAACTTTTTTTGCTTCTGTGGGTGAAAAAAGTCTTCAAAGGGAAGGAAACATTTTGCTGATGTGTAAGAGGCGAAACAAAAAACAGCAGAAGCATTAAAAGGTATCAAAAGGGATGAGTTCAAAAACTGTTTTGAGCAGTGGAAAAAGCATCTTGATAAGTGTATTGCCTCAAATGGGGAGTACTCTGAAGGTGACTGGAGTTTGAATACATAAGAATAAATACACAATTTTTTATAAGTAAATCCTGGGTTGTTTTTTGGTCGCCCCTTGTAAATAATTTACCTTCGTTATCATTTTTACGTATACAGCTCTGTAATAATACATACTTATATTCTTTTTCCCCCCCTTCATTCCCTGCCCCTCTGCCTCCACCCCCAGAAAATTTAAACCTACATAGATGGCTTCCTTTTGATTTCTGCTGGAGAGCAGTGCTCTAGAATCTAGACCAGTGGTTTTAGACCTGCAGAGTGAGCTGGAGAGCATGGCTGACTTATAAGTGTGTGAATGTCTGTGGAGTGTTTCCTTGGAGTGAAATACTATGTTTCTGATATATACATATATATAGTCAACATTACTAGTAAAGAACAGATGTATGGGGTCTTTGGTGTTTCATCTTTCATCAATTTTGCTAAAATCCCACTCCTCCTCCCTCCACTCATCTCTAACTCTGGGGACAAAGGAGAAACAGAATGGTGGTGCATCAAGAACCTTCAGTTGAGTTGACCAGTCCCTGGACTGAGCAGATAAGGTAAAATATGACCCAGTTAAGCATAGACAACTGCGAGAGAAAGAAGGAAGGAGAGGAAAGGAGAAGAAAGAAAGAAGAAAAAGGAGGAGGGGGAGGAAGGGGAAGCTGATATCAGCTGCCACATGTAGTGCTAAGCACTCAACATAACTCGAATTCCCTGTCCTATGCTCAATGAAACACAGGTTCTGGGGAATGTTCATAAATGTGTTGGGGAGGGGGAGGAGAAAGAAGGTTCCATGGTCAAATCAGGTTGGAAAATACTGGCGCAAACAAAGTTAACCAGCCTTCTTTATTGCAGGACTTTATAGAACCTTTAATATGCTGTGAAATGATGTGACACCTCAAAAGGGAAACATTGAATTTAGTGTTTCCCAACTGATTCAGCCATAGGATTCTTGCATGAGAAACGCCTATCGACATCACTGGTTGGCAGATTTGTCATAAATAATGCCATTTAACCTGCACCTTCCAGGGAGGAAATGGTGGCCTAGGAAATTAAGGAATTGCCCAGTATTTCAAAGCTACACAACTGGTTCACGACTGAGCCAAACTTCCAAATTTGTGTTTACACCCGAGGAAGGAATTAATCGTGATCAGAACAGGCAACTATCATCATGGAAAATTCTCAATATATATAGGAATATACTTTTAGAGACTTAGTCACTTCTCTTTGCATGTCCAGAGCTCAAGTCCCCCCTTTTGAATTTTCTAGTCCTCCTCCCTTGGAACTTGACATATATTGTTTGATTGCTAGCTTTTGATATGAACACATCTTATCTGTCCACGTAGATTAGAGGCTTGCTATGGTATTACTCTGAATTCTCCATGGTGTGTCTTGCATATACTAGGATCTCAGTAGAACATTCTCAGTGTAATTAGCAGCCTACCCGGCTTAGCTATTGATGGCTTGTGGTGTCTTTTTATAGTATCTAAATGCTACAGAAACATTGGCTCCTGGTTTAGAGATATCATGTGTTTCACCTACGCTGCCAACCCAGTATCAAATAGCCTGATGCCGAACACTGACGTACCTGTAAAATGCAGCTCATGATATCAGATGCGATCTTTGCATGAGGGGTTTCTTCATCTTTTCCGGAGGGTCTCAGGTTGTGTTCCAAGCAGGAGTCCCAGAGCCCCACCAGTGCCTTTGCATGCTTTTCGATGGACTCTGTCTCTCTGATGGCTGTTGTGATTCTTGTGATACAGATTTCAACCACTGCCTGGTCATTGTTATTGGTTTGGTAATCCTGTTTGGAAAGAAAACCCTCACATGAAATAATATTCTAGAAAGTTACCCTTCAAAGGACAAAGTACTAACTCAGTCACTTAGAAAATGAAGGCACCAGGCTGTGTGCTGAGGGGTGAGGGTGTAATGCCCAATATAATAAGGGCCTTCCTCTTTGGAGAGCCTAATCTTGTGGAAGAGGCAGATAGGTAAACATGTTAAAATGGAGGCAGGGAGTCCTGGGAGTCCCACAGAGCTTAGCTAATCACTTGAGAATGGGTTTAATCTTTAGACTATTACAGTTTCTAAGTCCATTACAGGTCAGGGGTTACTTTTCACTCTGACATTTCTGTAAGTTTTGTGAAATGTTTTGAATTACCCTTCAATTTCCCCTCATTAGCTTTCTGTCTCTTTCTAGATACAATAGAACACATTTCATCACTCCCTTTTCAACTCAAATAACAACCAAACCCATTTTAGCTTTCCCTGACCAAACTTCCCTCCATGTCCTTGCTTTAATTCTCCCTCATCATCTTTACTGACAGATAATGGGACCCTCCCAAACATCTAAATGTGAAAAATAGGCCCATTGCTTTAACTTGGAAAATTGGTCTGACTGTGAACTTCACATAGCAGACTCACAAAACTGAAAACATCACAGAGCAACAAAATGTTTAGAGCCTTATACCATCATGTGCAGTTAGAGATGAGAAGTGATGGGGCTTTTTCTGTGCACTTACAAGTTCAGCTTTTATGTTGTTTTTTTTTTTTACTACTATAACTAATGAGGCAGTAAACATCTTGTACATGAAGCCCTCTCTACACTGTAGATTATTTATAGACTAGATTCTCCAGAAGTGGACATTTCTGAGACAAAAGACAGAAACATTTTGAAGCCTCATGCTAATGTACTGCTAAACTATGTTCCAGAAAGTTCTTACTAATTTAAACTCCTGTTCTCTGGGTAAAAGCATCATCTCCTCATTATACATTTGCAAGAAAAGAGTATTTTTAATTTTTGCTAATTTGATCAGGACAAAACAGTATCTTGTTGCTGTTTTACTTACAAATTTCCTTGACCAAAAGTGAAGTTGACTATTTTTGTGTGTTTATTGGTCATTTGTATCTCCTCCTTTGGGAACTACTCACTGTATCTTGTGTCTATTTTTCTTTCAATGACTTCATTTCCTATTTTTTGGTCCCCTGTGGTACAATATCTTTTTCTGTTAAGGATATTAAGTCAACATTTGACATTTGATTGTAAATAATGTCTCCATGTTTCATTATTTTTATTTTTATTTTTGCTGTTATTCATTGACAGGTTAATTTTGGATAATCAAATCTGTCAATCTCTTGGAGTTTCATTGTTTTTTATTTTTTAAATTGGAAACTTAAGATGTTCAAGTTATTTTTTTAAAGTTAATACATGGACATGTTACAAAAATTCAAAAGATGCAAAGAAAGCGTTTACTGTGAAAAGTTAGTCTCCTTCCCAGCCTTGTTCCTCATCTTCACCAGTTTCCTTCCTCAGTGAAAACTAGGCCCAGCAATCCCATATGTATTTCACAAAGACATTCTAAGTACATGAAGATATCACCCATACATTCTCCTTTCTCTGTGATTCCTTTAACAACTTTTTTAAACATCAAATTTTCCTTATTCAAAAGTTTAATAAAAATCACCTGTATTTTTTTCTAGATTAAAAAAAAAAAACTTGGCTAGGCATGGTGGTTCACACTTATAATTCCAGCACTTTGAGAGACTGAGGCAGGAGGATTGCTTGAGCTCAGGGGTTTAAAAACAGCCTGGGCAATATAGTGAGAACTTGTCTCTACAAAAAAATTTAAAAAATTAACCAGGAGGAGTGTCAATTAGAATTTTGTAAGCTATTTCACATACAAGTGATTATAGCAAGAATGCTGATTTAATGCCTAATTTTTGATATAAAATGTTATGGTCAAAACCAAGAAAATATATATAGAATGTTTTTAATTCATATATAATGCATCACCTTATTTCTATTTCAAAGTTTACATATTTGATTTAATTTATCTAGTAAGCATTATGCTGGTTTTTTTGGTGAGATAGATATTTTATGATACTATAATTTATAATATTAAAGTATCAATCTATTGTTATTTTACCAAGTTTATTTTAAAATTAAGACTGCTTGATGAATTTCATTTACTGCCACTTTAGCATCTGTAAATAAATAATATTATTTTTGTCCCTCACTCTATCAATATGATAAATTATGGAAACAAATTTCCCATATTAGTTAACTTTGCATTCTTGGACTACATCTTACTAGATCCTGGAAAATAATTTTTTATGTGCTGCTGGATTCTGTCTGTAATATTTTATTGACGTTTTTTTGTATCAACATTTGGTCTTTATGTTTGTCAGGTTTCATATCAATTTTATGCTAATCTCATAAAAGGTTTTGGAAGACTTAAGCTCTCTATAACTTCACTTATTATTTGGCCTTAATGTGTCATGGCCCAAAAAAAGTGAATTAAAATTTCCTGCAACTAATGGGTATATTTGTTTTTCCTGGTATCTCTTGGAGTCTTTGTTTTATGAATATTGTTGCTATGTAATTTAATACATATATATTTTTAATATTTATAACTCTTGTGAACTGAATCTTTTGGCATAAAAAGTATCTTTGCTTTATTTAATGCTTTTTGGCATGAATTTTCCCGTATGATGTAAAGGTCATGATCAGTCTCTTTTGGTTTACACTTGTACAGCATCATTTGCCCATTTTATTCTTATTTTAAAAATTTCTTTTACAGCTTATGTGACATCAAATGAATGGTTCTTAACCTTCTTTATATAACATTGTAGGAAACAACTTGGTAGCCATTATTCAAAATAATTCTTAATAGTCAAAAACATGTCTAGTATATGGGGTCTACAAAAATAAGGAGGGGCTGGGCTCAGTGGCTCAGCCTGTCACCCCGGCACTTTGAAAGGCCGAAGTGAGTAGATTGCCTGAGCCAGCAGGTTCGAGACCAGCCCGGGCAACTTGGCAAGACCTCATCTCTACAGTAAATCAAAAAATTAGCCGGGCATGGTGGTACACGCTTGTAGTTCTGACTACTTGGAAGGTTGAGGTGGAAGCATCACCAGAGATCAGCAGGTCAACACTGGGGCGGCAGTGAGTGTGCCACTGAACTCCAGCCTGAGTGATGGTGAGACTCCAACTTAAAAAAACAAATAAATAAATAAGGAGGTAGTACTGACTGGCTACACATAGACTTCACAGATCTTCATTTGAGAACAGAGGGCCTTGCCTTAGAAAATGGGTGGGCAAACTGCCTCTCACAATTTTTGGCAGAGAGGTTTGGTTTTGACTCAGCATTGGTTTTCTCTCTCAAAGGAGCATTTCCTGTGCTTTATCTGGTAATTCAGCATGGTGAAAAAAAATAAAAGACTGTATATTAGGTCTAAATATGTGATATAGTTTTGTTGTAAACATCAGAATGATTTGCTTTAACTTGAATTATTGATATGTGTTTTATTATCAAGAATGTCATTGCTTAACTTTTAATTTTTTTACTTTTACATTTTCTAAATCATTTTATTAAATATACATCTCTTGTTTGCTAGATTTTGTCTTGTGATACAATCTAAAAGTCTTTTTAAATTTTTTATTGTTTTATTTTCCATTTTGAGTTGGAGTCTCACTCTGTCACCCTGGTTGGAGTACAGTGGCATGAACACAGCTACAAAGCTCAACCTGCTAGACTCAGGCAATCCTTCTGCCTCAGCCATCCATGTAGATGGAATTACAGGTACACACCACCACACCTGGCTAATTTTTTTTTTTTAATTTGTAGAGAGAGAAGGTCTCGCCAAGTTGCCCAGGCTGGTCTCCAATCTGTGGACTCAGGCAATCCTTTCACCTCTGCCTCTCAAAGTACTAGGATTACAGGAGTGAGCCACTGCACCTGGCCCGGAAGTCTTTTTTTAAAATAAGTGAGCTTTACTCATTAATGTGAAGTAATATGATAGATATATTTGGCCTTAAATATCCCATATTAGTGTATCTTATGCATTTGTTTTTTCCTTAACTTTTGAAGTTCAAATATCTTACTGGAAAGTGCTACATCTTAGATCAGACACAAGCAAGGCTGGAGGACACAAATAAGATGTGTGAGCAGGTGATCCAGACCCCTATGTCATTTACCACTATAGAAATGACACCTTAAACTCAGGTGACACTTATGACCACATCAAGGGTTCCCTATGACCAGCTGACAGAGTAGAAACATGCTTAAACTTGGTTTACTAATGGGTTGGCTGAGCCTGTGGGTGCAAGCCAAAATTTGACTACTGTTTTGGTCTAGACCAACTCAGAGGTGACTCTGAAAGACATCAGTGAGGGAACATTCATTCTCCTGATGGTCAGAGCTTTAGCCCATGCACCTGATTATTAATTTTGTGTGGAAAGAGAAGTGTACAGGTAAGAACTAAAAATCATGGCAATGGCAGATGGCTTGGCTAAATGACCAAGGGCCTAGAAGAAGAAAGACCAAGAAATCGGAAACAAGGAACTCTGAGTAATAAGCATGGATAAACTCTTGGGACTGGGAACAAAGTATGAATATCTTTTTTATCCCATGAGAGCATTCACTACAGAACAGACACTAAAAAATGAAGTAGATAGAATGATTCCGCCAAATGACATCAACAAAGCCACTCTCATCAGTCACCCTAGTATGACCCAATGGGCACATAAATGGTATAACTATGGTGAGAGATAGAAGTTATACATCACCCAACATTGCCTCAAGGTGAAATTTACCAGCAATAGAGGCCAATGTTGAGCCTCCCCAATGGCATCATCCCTCAAGGAAACCAATCAATCACAGAGATGCTAGATTCTCTCATTAACATTCTTGTCAATTTCCTCAGGACAGGACAAGAGATCAATCAGCATCTCAGAGAATAGGTCATGAATACCCATTTCCACATGGGTGAACTTATTGTATAAAGAAAACAGTTTGAATGGTGCTCGGTAGGCTCTAGTGAATATGATGGTATGCTGTGTCAGTCTCCCCTCCAAGACAGAGGCATTCATTTTGTTCAGATGTTGGTTTATAGTCAAGTTTCCTGCAGAAACTTTCCTTGGTCAAAGGGGATGGCCTCCTTCAATGCTTTGTTCCTCCCTTGGGACAGCCTGCATCCAGTGACTGGCCCATGGGACTAGCCCACGTGGGGCACCTGTTCACCTGTCTCAGGATGACTCTGCAGTCATCCCAGTTCCTGAGTTCCATGTGAGATTGGTTGAGGCCTTTCATCATAGCTGCATCACAACACAACTTCCCCCTCTGCCCAACTCTACTCCATTCACTCCCCAGTGAGCATCTTTTCTATGAGCACTCCCAGTACATTTCCTGCATGGTAAATCACCAATTCATTCTGTTCTCCTGGGAACCCAATGACAACAAAATTTATATAGATGACACTGAGAAGCATAGTGAACCATGTCCAAATAATAGTTTAATCACAAGTGGCAGAGACTCTCATCTGAATGACAGAAGCCACAATAAAAGCTGAAGGCACATGACGCGCTATGTGTCTTGGTCATATAACACCAAGACTCGATTTCCATGCTAAGATAATTTTAAATGGGGCCTTTGGAAAGAGGCTGGGTTATTGTCAATCAGACCATTGAGCATAAGGTATATATTCTACGATTTCTAGTTGGCACAGTTAAACTGTCCATAAGGATACATTACTTCATACTGCTCGTAATTGCAGCCAATATAGTACTAGATCAAGTACAAGTACATCAGTCATGAACTTTGAGAGTACTGTAAAATCCCTGAAGCTAAGAATTTCTTATTCCATGATACTTCATGAAAAAGTAAACGAATTTTTTCAACTTGAACAATTTTATATATGACATAAAGAAAAAGATAGTCTCCAAAAAGGAGATTTCCTCCCCAAAAGGGAAAAAACTTGAATAGGCAGCTAACTGCATCCTTCAACAAATGTTCAAAAAGAAAAAGAAAAGTTGGCCAGGTAAGAAAAGAGATTATGCTATCCCAGCACTTAGGGAGGCCAAGGCAGGAGGACTGCTTGAGTCCAGGAGTTTGAGACTACCTAGACAACATAGCAAAACCCCGTTTCTACAAAAACTAAAAAAATTAGCTGGGTGTGGTGACGTGAACCTGTAGTCCCAGTTACATGGGAGGTTGAGGCAGAAGAACTGCCCAAGCCCAGGAGTTCAAGGCTATGGTGAGCTGTGATTGTGCCACTGCACTCCAGCCTCCAGCCTGGGTGACAAAGTGAGACTCCGACTCAAAAAAACAAAAGTTTTCAAAACATGATTTAGTGATGTGATTAAATATGTTAAAGCATTTTGGGGAGGGATCAGCCTTGCAATTAGGGTTTTTCTGATCTACATTCCTGAAAATACTCCGTTCTTGTGAAATATAGAGTATGTTTGAGCTCAATGTTGGGTATTAAAAGGAGCAACTTCTGAGAACTATATCTATTCAATGTCAAACCCATCAAGCCCGATTTAGAGATTCATTCTCACAGTGACCTGGTCACTGTCAATTTTAAAGTAATTTATCCTGAAGTAGTGGGGATGGCAAAATGGAGAAGTAGGACAATGAAAAAGCCACAAATTGTGCTGCTCCAGGCCTCGTCATCAGACTGGTTCCCTCCCCCTCGACCACAGACTCTACACCTCCATGCCAGCATCTATTAACCTTGTAAGTCATCCTTCTCTATGCTGAAAAAACAGTCTTCAAGGAATGACCCACTGGCAAAAGGGAATGTGAGACATCTGAAATAAAGCAGTCAGTGGTAGGGAGAGTGAATTTGGCATGGAAGTGGAAGTCTGAAAGAAAAATGCAGCCACCCCAAGGCAGAGGATGTAATCATTTCTCCCTCCTTCCTTGGGAGACGGCAAGTACAGCGTAGTGGTTGAAACATGGACTGTGTCAGACTGCTCATGCTCAGTGCTAGGTCTGCTCTCACCAGTTCTGCAATTTCGGGGAAACACCGTTCTCTCTGTGCCTCAGTTTCCTAATTTTTAAAATTGGAATATTATTAATATGTGCCTCCTAGGGTTATTGTAAGGATTGAATGAGTTAATATATGGAAAGGATTTCCAACAGTGCCTGGCACATAGTAAGTACAAATAAATGTTAGCTATTATTTCTATTGTTTTCCTTAAGGATACCAGAATCCTACAAGCCAGCTGTGGGTTTATCACATACAGTGAGTTACAGATATTTTCTTGTATGGTTGATATTTTTATAGACTTATTTCACAACTGCTTAATGTATGGCACAAAGAATGCATAGTTATTATCCTCTTATAGTCACATGCTATATTGACACTTATAATTAATAACCTTTATTTTTGCATCACTCTTTCCACTTTTAAAAGCGCACGCGCACACACACACACACACACACACACATTATGGAACTTATTCTATCACTCCAAGAATCTCCAAAGTCAAGACACTAAGCACGATGACAATAACAGGTAGTCTGAGAGCTGATCCTGTTACTGGGATTCCTAGCAGGAACAAACATAAAACCGCTACGTGGGGGTAACACATTCAACCCAGGTCATTCAGGATTTATACAAGTAAAATCCTACTTAAACTGAAATTAAAAACTTGAAATTATAAAACACTCAAGAAAATAAACCAATAGAGCACATGTCAGCAAATTAAACATAGAACAGATTAGATATTCAAAACTTTAGGTGGCAGGGCAAGATGACTCAGCCTGTAATCCCAGCACTTTGGGAGGCCGAGGCGAGTGGATTGCCTGAGCCCACAGGTTTGAGACCAGCCCGGACAACTTGGTGAGACCTCATCTCTACAATAAATAAAAAATTAGCCAGGCATGGTTGTATGTGTCTGTAGATCCGGCTACTTGGAAGGCTGAGGCGGAAGGATCACCAGAGCCCAGCAGGTCGACACTAGGTTAGCTGTGAGCGTACCACTGCACTCCAGCCTGGGCGACAGAGTGAGACTCCAACTCAAAAAACAAAAAACAAAAAACAAAACGAACAACAACAACAACAAAAAACTTCAGGTAATGGGATTATTGACCTCAAATTATAAAAGTATATGTTTGAAATCATTCAATGTGCTAAAAAAATTTATGAAAAAATAACGAGTCATTTTAAAAAGAACCAGAGACGTTTTAAAAAAGAAACTTTGAGAAAAGAAAAACTCAGTAGATGGCTAAGATACAGCTGAAATAAAGATTCAGTGAATTGGAATATAGAACTGAGGAAATGAAAAATAATGTATCATATAGAGATAGAAAGTACAAAAGATCATGAAACACTGGAGGATAAAATAGGATAGAAGATAAAGGCAATGAGGGCAATGATTTTGTCTGCTTTATTTACGGTTATATTCTCAATGCCTAGAATATTGCTGGAAGATAGTTTGTACCCAACAAATATTTGTTTGATGCACAGGTGAGTGAGTACATAGGATTTCCAAAAGGAGAGATGAGATGAAAAAGACAATATTTGAGATGATAGTTAAGAACTTTCCAAAATGGATAAAAGACATAAAACCTCAAGCTCACAAAACACAATAAGTATTGAATAGAAGTATACAAATAAAACTACATCTAGACACATAACAGTAAAACTATAAAACACCAAGACACAAAGAAAATAGTAAAACAAACAAAAAAGAAGTAGATTAGGTGTGTAAAGAAATAAACTGATGGCAGATTTCTTTTTTGCTTGTACATTTTGTTGAGTTGGGAACCTCATTCTGTTGCCCAGGCTGGAGTACAGTGGCACCATCACAGCTCACCGCAGTCTTGACCGCTTGAACTCAGGTAATCTGCTCAGCCTCCTGAGTATCTGAGACTATAGGTGTGTGCCACTATGCCTGGCTAATTTTTTTTATTTTCTGTGGAGACAAGATCTCGCTATGTTGCCTAGGTAGGTCTCAAACTTCTGGGCTCAAGCAATCCTGCCACCTCAGCTTCTCCAAAGTACAGGGATTACAGGTTTGAGCTACTGAATCTTTTTTTCAATTCGCTGAATCTTTATTTCAGCTGTATCTTAGTCACTGTTTCAATCCAGCCTTGACAGCAGATTTCCTAACAGCAATAATTGAAATTACTGAGAAATGAAGTGACTGCCAATCTAGAAATTTATATTCAGGTAATAGTGCAAAATAAGAACTTTTAAAGAAAAACAAACATTAAGAGAGTTTATAATTAACAGACACTCACTGAAGGGAGTTTTGGAGGTTTTTTTTTTTTTTTTCTTTTAGAGATAGAGACATAATTTTGCCTAGGCTGGAGAACAGTGGCTATTCATAGGTGCAATCATAGCGCACTACAGCCTAAAATTCCAGGCCTCAAGCAACCCCCCTGCCTCTGCTTCCTGAGCAGCTGGGACTACAGGTGCATGCCATTGTACCATGCTGAAAGTGCTTTTAAAATGTATATTTTGGCTGGGCGCAGTGGCTCAAGCCTATAATCCCAGCACTTTGGGAGGCCAGTGCGAGAGGATTGCCTGAACCTGTGGGTTCGAGACCAACCTGGGCAACATGGTCTCTACAATAAATCAAAAAAGTGGCTGGATGTGGTAACACGTGCCTGTAATTCCAGCTATTTGGAAGGCTGAGGTGGAAGGATCGCCACCAGAACTCAGCAGCTCGATGCTGGGGCTGCCGCAAGCATGCCACTGCACTCCAGCCTGGGAAACAGAGTGAGACTCCAACTAAAAAAAAAAAAAAAAAGTATATTTCAAAAAATAAGAACTTAGATTCAGGAAAAAAAAGATTTTAGATTCAGAAAAAAGAAAAAAAAAGGAAGACAATGAAAAAATGGTTAAAAAAAGGAAAATATAAGGTACTTTGAGGAAGCATTGACTATATTTTCTTTTAAGTCAGTCATTTTAAGGAATAGTTTCAAGGGTACTAAACAAGGTCAATAAAAGTGCTGGTTAATAACATGTAAGATGGGCATTAAAGTACTCCAAAGTTCTTTTAGAAATAGGAGAATGAAGCTCCTGATTAACTTTAGACACATTTAATTAATCAAATGTAAAATGTATCAATGATTCATAATACTGTTATTTCATGTATTATGAAGAAAGAGAAAAGACTGTGAGGGACATTACGCTTTAAGAATAATTCTACATAAGACATGAATTGATGGTACTGGACTTTTTTGTCATTGAATTTTTTTTCACCTACTCCAATGGAATTGTCCATTTCTCATGTGCTAAGTTGCATTACTTGTTGGTTGTGTAATAGGAAATCTTTTACCAATATCTCAATAAGAAAAAATATATTATCTTCTAAGTTTCATAATGCCTTCACTTATTGCTTTGTGAGAAAATGTAGAATTGCTGTCATTCCCCCAACAATGAATATTTGTTTTACTAATATAACATTTGTACTCTGATGCTATATCTCTATGCCTTTCTGCATACACAATAGATTTGTGTTTCAGTGCCACATTATAGTCTTGTAGTTCTGAAAATATTTTAAATGGATATTTAGCTCAACATTGGTAGAAACAACAATGCATCTAATTCAAGTGGAATGGTAACAATATAAAAAGCAGTATGACAAGTTCAAATTGGAAGACTGCTATCAATTATAAAACATATATTTGTTTCAGAGATATTAATATTTGAAAATACCTATCTTAGAACTGATAAAATCTTTGTGACTTTATTTGCTAAAATGTGAAAAGCAACCATTTTAAAAGAATAGAAATAGAAAATGTAATCTTCAGACCACTAGTCCCAATAGAAGTGGAAAATAAAATGATAAAAACTCAATTAATTTAAAAATTACAGAAAGGATGATAAATGTAGAAAAATCAGGAAATATAACACAAAAAACTAAAATAAAGAAATACTCCCAAATATACCAGTTATCACAATAAATATAAGTTGACTAAATTTACTAATTAAAAGACATATATTTTCAATTTGGCTTATCTTAAAAATCTACTTATATAATGTTTACAAATTGTATTTAAGCCATAATGACATAGAAAGGTAAAAGTAAAAAGACAGGAAAAGAGAAAATAGGTAACTACTACTCCAAAGAAAGGAGGTAAAACTTATTAGAAATAAATCTGCTCAGTATATAATAAGAGGAAAAGTTCTCCAAGAAAGACACTTGTTCATACATAATTTTTTAAAGCCCCCAAATTTATAAAGCAAGTTTGATAAAATTATAAGTAGAAACTGACAACTTTAAAATTACAGTGGAAAACATAAAAAATCTCTCTCAGGAATTGACAGTCTAAGCAAACACAAATGTAATAAGAATATAGAAAATTTACACAATATCATTAACAAGAGTTCTTTAATCTACATACTTAATATACGACGCCCAATAATTAGACAATACACATTCCTTTCCAGCACATAGGAAACATTTAAAGATGCAGCGTACTGTGGTGGCTAAGAACACAGTTTCTGAAGTCAAACACTGGGCTTGCTTCTTAGTAGTTAAAAAAATCTACTAATGAAAAACACAAAAAGTCATGGTGTCCAGAGGTTCTTATAACTTT
The DNA here is from genome assembly GCA_963574415.1 of Tarsius wallacei. Taxonomy (NCBI): domain Eukaryota; kingdom Metazoa; phylum Chordata; class Mammalia; order Primates; family Tarsiidae; genus Tarsius; species Tarsius wallacei. The sequence goes on from CAUYQG010063170.1 coordinate 113,990, forward strand.
CTATGAAATCTTTTAGAACTAGATGATCACAAAATTATAAAACCCTTGTAGATAATAGAAAATGTGGAAGTGTTTAAACTAGTGTATAAACTGATATCAAAGCCAGGTAAAGACTGTGGAAAACAGGACAACTTTAAAAATAGCAAACATTTTTTTTTTTTTTAGTTGGAGTCACCCAGACTGCTGGAGTGCAGTAGAATGATCACAGCTCACTGCAGCTTCAACCTCCTGGGCTCAGGCGATCTTTCTGCATCAGCCTCCCAAGTAGCTGGGTGAGATCCACCACACCTGGCTAATTTTTGTTGTCATTGACTTTTTGTAGAGACGAGGTCTCTCTATGTTGCCCAGGCTGGTCTCAAACTCCTGACCTCAAGTGATCTTATTGCCTTGGACTCTCAAAGTGCTGGGATTATAGGCATGAGCCACTACATCTAGCCAGGAAACCAAATTTTATTTTTTATTTTATTTTATTTTTTGAGTTGGAGTCTCACTCCATCGCCCAGGCTAGAATGCAGTGGCATGCTCCCAGCCACCCCAGCGTTGTTCCTTTTTCCACAGTCTTTACCTGGCTCAGGTGATCCTTCCACCTCAGCCTTCCAAGTAGCTGGAACTACAGGTGCATGCTAATTTTTTGATTTATTGTAGAGATGAAGTCTTGCCAAGTTGCCCAGGCTGTTCTCAAACCCGTGATCCCCTCTCAGGCAATCCCCTCTCCTTGGCCTCCCAAAGTGCTGGGATTACAGGCTTGAGCCACCGCACCCAGCCCGGAAACCAAATTTTAAAACACATTAAAATAAACAAAATTCATTTTATACTCGGAATGCAAAAATGTCGTATATTTTAAAAATCTATTATTGGAATTCACCACATTAACAAATTAAAAGAGAAAATAGGATTATCTCAAGAGAATAGAAAAGCAGTTAATAAAATTCAATAATTCTCAGAAAAAACAGGAGTAAAAGGGAATGTCTATAATTTGATAAAGGGTATTAACCAAAAAAAAACTCTGGAGCAAACATACTTACATTAAAAAGTTAGAAAACTTGGACGGGCTCAGTGGCTCAGCCTGTAATCCCAGCACTTTAGGAGGCCAAGATGAGTGTATTGCCTGAACTCGTGGGTTCAAGACCTACCCGAGCAACTTGGCGAGACCGCATCTCTACAATAAATCAAAAATTAGCCGGGCATGGTAGCGTGCGCCAGTAGTTCCAGCTACTTGGACGGCTGAGCAGAATGATTGCTGGAGCCCAGCAGGTTGAGGCTGCGGTGGCTGGGAGCGGCCACTGCACTCCAGTCTGGGCAACAAAGTGAGACTCCAACCTAAAAAAAAAAAGTTAGAAAGCTCCCTTTAAATAAAGAATGAGAGAAGGATAACTCACTATTCAACTTAGTTCTGGAGACCTAGTCAGGACGGTGAGACAGAGAAATAAAATAAAAAGCATAAGGACTGGAAAGGAAGAAACAAAACTATCATTAATTTAAGGTGATGATTTTATGCATCGAAAATTCCAAAGAATGTGCTTCTTCCATTTAAAACATATTCCCTTGACTCCTTCTACTCTCTCCATCCCATTGTGTATAAACACCAGACCATTTCTCTGCTCTTTATGGGAAAACGCCCAGGATTGTCACTGCTCACTTTCTTCAATTCTTCTCCCATTGTCTTGAACTAACTCCATTCTGGCTTTCACCCTGACCCATCCAATGATGACTGCTCTTGCCAAGTCATGATGACTTTCATGGGTCTGAATCTGTCAATTCTCTGTCCTCATCTCAGTTGATATATCAGTGGTATTTGACATCACTCTGTCCTTGAACAGTTTATTCACCTGGCTTTCAGGACACCATGCTTTTCTGACTTTCTTCCTCTTTCATTGGATCTTTCTTCTCAATCTGCTTTACTGGCCCTTCATCATCTCCTTGGCCTCTGAACACTGGACTCAGTCTTTAGACTTTTTTATTTTCTACTCTCACTCCTTGGTGATCTCATTTGTCTCAAGGCTGAGGAGTTCCAAAATTATAATGTCCAGCCCAGACTCTTCTCCTGAACTCCAGACTGACACATCCAATAACTATACAACATGTCCACTCAGAAGTCAGACAGCTAAGACTTTACACTTTCATCATGCTTGCTTTTCAGGTCAAAAATCTTCAAGTCTCTCCCTGTCTCCCCCTCTCCCTCTCCCCCCCCCCCCCACTGCCCCACCCCATAGACCCACATCAGCAAATTCCTATGGATTGGTTCTGCCTTCAAAATATTAGGTTGATGCATTAAGTTTGTAGTGTTTGTTTTTGGCATGGCAACACCGTGGTGTTGGGAGTTTGTTTTTGTCATTTGTCATTTGGAATGACAATGCTATGCCTGTGAATACACCTTGCATTTTACAGATTAGAAGAAAATTAATGCTATCTGCAGGCTAAAGAAGATGGAGTGTCAAGTGGAAAAAAATAAACACTTCTGACATTTTCTTCTGTTTGAGTTTAACAGAAGAGTAAAGGCCACAGACGTGGCTTGAAACATTTTGTGCTGTGTACAGGGAGAATGCCACTGGGGAAAGCAGGGCAAGAAAATGGTTTGTCGTTTCAAGAGGGCCAGTTTGACCTGAGCAATTCTCCATGCTCAGGAAGACCATCGGGCTTTGATGAAGATGGTTTAAATGCTTTAATTCACAATGAGTCACATCAGTCAGCCTGAGCATTGGCAAATGTGATGAACTGTGACCAGTCAAGCATCATGCAGCATTTGCATTCTATGGGCAAGCAAAAAGACGCTACAAACTTATGCATTAGTCCATGTAACTTAGAATCATCTGACTACTTCCCACCACCACCATCTTACCTTGGGTTATTGCAGTAGCTATTTAATTGGCCTCCCTGATTCCACTGTTGGCTTTCTATAGACTATCCCCAAGATAGGAAAATCAGATCATGTTACTTCTCAGAACACTCTAGCAGCTGTTCAAGGCCCTACAGGATCCAGCCTCCACTTCTTTTCTGACCTTATCTCCCTTCCCCCCTTGCTCCCTTCACTACAGCCACACTGGCCTTCTTGCTGTTCCTCAAAAACTTCAGTCTACTACCTCACAACCTTCGTACTTAATGGTTCTTCTGTCCAAAATGATTTCCTCCAGGTATCCAAAAGTATACTGCTTCCTCGTCTCCTCCAAGTTATTATTATTAGGAGTGCAGTGGCATGCTCTTGGCCACCACAGCCTCAACCAGCTGGGATCGTGTCATCCCTTCCACCTCATTCTTCCAAGTAGCTGGAACTACAGGCGCAGGTCACCATGCCTGACTGATTTTTTGATTTATTGTAGAAATGAGGTCTTGCCAAGTTGCACAGGCTAGTCTTGAACCCCTGGGCTCAGATGATCCTTTTGCCTCCGCCTCCCAAAGTGCTGGGATCACAGGCATGAGCCACTGTACTTGGCTTTCCTCTAAGTTTTGCTTAAATGTCAGTTTCTGTGTTGTTTCTCAGCATGGACTGTGTCCTATTTAAAATTTCAAGACTCCAATCCTCTACCCCCATCCTCTGCTTTATTTTTCTATGTAGCACTGACTTATCTTCTAATATACGATATACTTTCCTTATTTATTTTACTTCCAGTCTTATCCAATTGAATGAATGATGCCAGAGAACTTTTTTGTCTTTTTTGCTTACTCCTGTATCTTAGCAACCAGTATAGTGTCTGCATGTAGTAGACATCTAATACATATTTGCTGAATATGTGGAAAAATGTATATAGACAAACTACTAGGATTAGTAGGAGAGTTGAGTGAGTTTGCTGGGTATAAGATTACTACACAAGAATAGGCCGTGTGTGGTGGCTCAAACCTGTAATCCCAGCACTTTGGGAGGCTGAGGCAAGAGGATTGCCTGAGCTTGCGGGTTCGAGACCAGCCTGGGCAACATGATGAGCCTCGTCTCTACAGTAAATAAAAAATTAGCCGGGTGTGGTAGTGCACGCCTGTGGTTCCAACTACTTGGAAGGCTGAGGCAGAAGGATTGTTGGAGCCCAGCAGGTCGACGCTGGGGTGGCTGTGAGTGTGCCACTGCACTCTAGCCTGGGCAACAGAATGAGATAACAAACAAAACAAGATTACTATACAAGAATCACTTGTGTTATAATCACCTGAAAAAACTTTGAAAAGTTAAAAAGAATACTATTCATAGCCTTAGCAAAAAAATATAAAATACTTAATGCATTTAACAAAAGATGTACAAGGTTCTAAAGATTCTCTGGAAAAAAAATTATAAACCTTCATTGAAAGATATTTGAGAATATATTTTTAAAAATTTAAGAATATCTCAATAAATGAATAGAAATACAACGTCTACAAATACGAAGGCAGTACATAGTGAGGTTAATTCTCTTCAAATTAATCTATAGATATGATAACATCCAACTAAGGTGCTGACAAAATGATGCATAAAGCTTGAGAAGCTTACTATACAATTAATAAAGAACAAAAACAAATTAAAACAATTTTAAAGAAACTTGAGGATACTGTCATTCAAGATATCTAGACTCATTACAAAGTAAGAGATAAGCTGCATATTAAATGAGAGATGTTCAATCTACATAAGTGACAAAGGACTAATACAAGAATATACAAAATTGTCCAAGTTAATAAGAATAGATTTTAAAACTGCAATAGAGAAAATAAATAAAAAAATACCACAAACAGGCACTTCACTGAAGAGGAAAACAAATGGCAAACAGCAAACATATTTTTAAAAAATGGTCAACTTCACTAATAATAAGAGGAGCACACGTTGAAATAACAATTACATGCAACTTCACTTAGATTTTTTAATTTTTTAATTTTAAAATTTTTTTTTGAGTTGGAGTCTCACTGTCGCCCAGACAGGAGTGCAGTGGCCGCTCCTGGCCACCGCAGCCTCGACCTGCTGGGCTCCGGCAATCCTTCCGCCTCAGCCTTCCAAGTAGCTGGAACTACAGGTGCACACTACCACGCCCGGCTAATTTTTTGATTTATTGTAGAGATGAGGTCTCGTTAATTGCCCAGGTGGGTCTCGAACCCGCGGGCTCAGGCAATCCACTCACCTCCGCCTCCCAAAGCATGGGATTACAGGCTGAGCCACCGAGCCCGGCCTAGATTTTTTAAAAAGTTAAAATCTGATCAAAGTAAGCATAGGTGAGGATGTAGAACAACTGGAACTTTCATATACTGCTGATGGGAGTGTAAAATGGCACAACCACATTGGAAAGCAATTTGGTGGCATATTATCAAGTTGAAAGTACACAAAACCAGTTGTTTCACTTAATTTTATATTTTAGAAATACACATTTGCCAAAATTGCCAATTATAAGAATGTTTATCATAGCACTGTTTAAATAATAAATGTCAATTAAAAGAAGAATGGATAAATTGTGGCACAGTCATATAATGGAATAGTCTGTCTCAGTAAAAATAAATAGATTGGCACTTCATGTGCCTACATGGATAAATCTAAAAAACATAATATTATCATATGATAACATTTATATGAAATTTAAAGCCACAAAATACAATGCTATAAATAATTTTTGAAACATGTATATGTAGCAAAAACCAAAACCAAAACACAACCAAACAACCACCATGCACAGATAAATACACAATCAGGATGTTGGCTTCCTTGGGAATGTTAAGGGAGAATAATCGGATTAGAGACATGCAGAGGATTTTCAACTATACCTAACTTCTTAAATTAGGTGACTCAGAGTGCCTAATGTGTATTATTGTAAACAAACAAACAAAAAAAGGTGGCTCGCGCCTATAATCCTAGGACTTTGGGAGACTGATGCGAGAGGATCGCTTGAGCCCAGGAGTTTGAGACCAGCCTGGGCAACATAGTGAGACCTTGTCTCTACAACAAATTAGCTGGGCATAGTGGTACACGCCTGTAGTCCCAGCTACCTGGGATGCTGATGTGAAAGGATTGCTTGAGCCCAGAAGGTTGAGGCTGTGGTGAGCCCTGATTTTGTCACTGCACTGCATCCTGGGTGACAAAGTGAGACCCTGACTCAAAAAAAAAACAAAAACAAGAACTGGAAGTTGGGTGGACTGGTTGGGCATGGGGTGAATATCAAGCAGAAAAGTGGGAGAAGTAGATGAGTGAATAAGGAGACGATCTCTCCTGAAATATTACTCTGGGAGGAAAGCTGAGTTAGTCAGTACAAGAAATGATTATTAGGTAGCAGTAGTCCAGAAAGGACTTAAAATGAAAAGACAAAACTTAAAAGCATGTTTGGAAACTTGGAGAGAATTTTGAACCAGGGGTCACATTTTCCGAGCAAAGTACAAGAACAGAGTATTTCACAGCAGTAGTTTGTAGTAACTGGTAGAGAAAGAGGATGTAGACAGGAGATTGGAATCTAGCAAGGTTTAACTATTTTGTGAGTGGCTTTGGGGGAAGGATTGGAGGTTTGCCTAGTTTTCAGATTCCACAAAATGGAAAGAATCATTAAAAGGTTTGGATATGCTGGAATGAGGGCCTAGAGACAAGAATATTTTTTTGCAATGGCTTAAAATGTGGCATAATACACTTAAAATTTATTTTAAAGTTGTCTAATTACCAGTTTTGATTCAACCTCAGGGTAAAGGTGGACGATCAATTTTCAAAAAAGAAGCAGAATATCTTACCAGCATTAGCAATTGTTCTAAGCAATTGGTCCAAGTACTGTGCAATGATAAATTACAATAGTAAATGCCGGGAGCCACAATCCCTGAAAAGAGTAAGGTAAAAGGGACCTGAAAACAGGAAAAATGCCGGCTGTGAGAAAGGCTCCAGCCAAATGTGGCCATGACGGTGGCAAAGCCCCATGGATCCTGTTTGACGGACCTTCCCTAACTTTAAAGGATTGCGTATATAGGCTTTGAGAATGTTCCTTTTTTAAATGAGATAATAGATGCACAGATGGATGATGACATTTGACAGCAAAAATTATACTTGGGCATGGTGAAGGTGAGATTGCAACAAAAGGGTGCCCCTTAGGGTGTGTAAAGATGTTTTTAGTAACAGCAGGAGGTCGAGAAAAACAAGTCGACCACTTTCTTATAAACAACAGACCCCAGCTGAGAGTTAGTGAAAAACAACCATTTGAGACAAAAAATAAATTAAGATATTTTAGGGTTAAATAAGTAGTTTGATAAAGATAAAAGTTAGAATATTAATAATAAAATAGTAAGATAAGATAAAATAATAAGATAAAAGATATATAATAGTATTAGTGATAGTTAAAAAAAATATAGAGATATAAGGATAGAAATAAGGTCAATAAAAATAAATATAATAATAAGTAAATTAAATAAGACTTAGAGTTAAGGCTTAGTTTATAGGGTAAGAAAATTATAGGCCTATAATAATACATAGCTATAATAGTAAATAGTTATTAAAAAGTTAGAAAAAAAACCAGGATGTTCACAAATGTTTAATTAAAAAATAACACCATCTGTGGTCAAAATTGTTAAAGGTCAACTTTGTTGTGAGTGCAAAAAGGATATACGTGGGCGTTTGGTTAGCAACATAAGATATATTTGTGGGTGCAGAAAATGATATAAGCATGTAAAAATTCAATAAAAATTGGCAGAGTCTTGAGCTCTCCCCAGAAAGAGGATTCCTGTCGTTTTCGTCTTTTCTTTTTCGCCGCTTCCCAATTCCCCCATCTCAAGCCCTGACTCTCTCCTGGAGCTGGACTCGACAAGTAAATCAGGAATGTTTCAGGGGAGGGTAACCAGAATGTTGAGAACATGGGCAATACTTGGGAGCGTCAATGAGGCATTCCCCAATAATGTGGAAACAAGATTGCCCTTTGAGGATTAAACTAATAAAATCTGCTTGTTATGAATTAGCTGTCTGTGGATTAGCTGTCTGTGGGCCCAAACCAAACACTATCTGTTTGTGGGTGACTTTGTTTGTTTTTTGGTTTGAGTTGGGGTCTCATTCTGTCACCCAGGTTGGAGTGCAGTGGCACAATCATGGCTTACTGCAGCTTTGACCTCCTGGGCTCAGGTGATTCTTCAGCCTCAGCCTCCCAAGTAGCTGGGACTACAGGTGCATGCCACCATGCTTGGCTAATTTTTTAATTTTTTGTAGAGACAAGGTCTTGCTGTTTTGCTGTGTCGCTCAGGCTGTTCTCAAATTTCTGGGCTCAAGTGATCCCCTGACACAGTAGGCTTCTCAAAGTGCTGGGGTTATAGGTGTGAGCCACCAAGGGCCTGACCTCATGGGTGATTTTGCAGGTGATTTAGATATAATCTCAGGGAGAATGGGCTGGAATGTGATTGTAACAGAGGAGGAAGAAAGCTAATCAAGAATAATATTCCTTATCTTAAGAAAGACTGGGTAAATAAACTTGAGGAGAACAGTACAAAACACAAGAATTCTGATCTGTATGATTTATAATTTAATTCTAAGCCAACAAATCAGCACACCGATATATACTTCCAAATCCTGGATAGCATGATTTGAATAGCATTTCTCATGTATCGACAAAATTGAGTTTTCCAGACCCAAGAGTTGAGGGCTACGATGAGAGGCAGCATCACCTTTCCCTGTCATAGGCCCCTTCTTTCTCATGGAAAAACCCAAGGACACGAAGGATATTTAGCTGGGAAGAGACAAGCCAGGGGTGAGGCCTGATGCTTATCTTCAAATGTTTAAAGGGTTTTTTGTTTGTTTGTTTCTTTGTTTTGGAACAGTGATTAGACTCTTTTGATCATTGGGGGCAGAGAACAGAACAAAGAACAATAGGCAAAAAGTACAGAGAGTAAGATTTCATCTGGCAAAAAGGAGGGACATTCTACCCATTTGAACTTCCAATAGTGAAACAGCTGTCTCCTTGTCAGGATTCTTGGATCATAAACAACAGAAAAGGTCTGGATAACTATAGCAAATAATAATGACAATAATAATAACAAAAATTAAAAAATGATATGAGCTGACTCGTCTATTTGAAGGAAGAGCTGAAGTGTCCTGCCTTAGAAGGGTGCTGAACCAGGCAGCTGCAGGGATAGAATGAAAGGAAACGAAGGATTGTTTCTTTGGGGCACCATCATGACAAATCACCCTCTGCTGGTTTCTTTCTAAAAATCACTGGGGAAAAGTATTCTGACCGGCAAGATTGGGTCAGGTACCTCACTGCTTCTCTCCCTTTCGCCTGGAAGGTGAGGGTAAGGAGCCCTCAAAAGAAGAGAGCCTTGATGAAGGACCCTTCAAGGGTTCATGGAATGGAAAGGGGCTATTTACCAAAGGAAAACTGAGGAACAGGAAAAATATTTGAAACCTACAATACCAGCCGGGCGCAGTGGCTCAAGCCTGTAATCCCAGGACTTTGAGAGGCTGAGGTAAGAGGATTGCCTGAGCCCACGGGTTTGAGACCAGCCTGGGCAACTTGGCGAGACCTCATCTCTACAACAAATCAAAAAATCAGCAGGGTGTGGTAGCGCATGCCTGTAGTTCCAGCTACTTGGAAGGCTGAGGCGGAAGGATTGCCTGAGCCCAGTGGGTTAACACTGGGGTGGCCGTGAGCCTGGGCAATAGAGTGAAACTCCAACTCAAAAAAAAAAAAAAAAAAGAAAAAAGAAAGAAAGAAGAGAAAAGAAACCGACAATATCCTCATCAATGCAAGTGCAGAAGGAGAGGCCACCTATTTGTCAGCAACCCTAAGGAAGGGATTTCTGTGCTGGAAGGAAGCTGGAAAAGGCAGATGAGAAGACACCTTCCTGTCCTATGGGTCTGAAGGGGAACTAAGAAGTGGAATTGATTACTGAGATCCAGGGTCATTAGAAAAGGCCTACCAAGGAAGAGCTGGGTCTGGATGGGAGAGAAAAAGGGGACGGAGCTAACAGGAAAGTAAGCCATAGAGTAGGCGTGATGGTTCAGGACACTAATCAGAAAAGGAAGATTAGGAGCTACTGGTATTGATCACCTTGAACTTAATATAGCTAAATTCAAAGTCACTATCTTTCTTCTGCTCCCTGCTATGGTTACAGATAGAGTAATGGAAGAAGTGAGACGTGACAGAAGTTAGTTTGTGTGAAGAAGGCATGTGAACACCTGGCTCTCCAGACCTGCTGGTCAAGCGGGATGCTGATTAGAGGGCTTAATGGACAAAGGACTTTCCAGCCTTCATAGTTAACCAATAAGGACATAAACAGAACTCACCTGTCCTAAAATTCTGAATTTGACATCTGTGAGACAAAGCAATTAATGAAGGAAACAAAAGAAATCACTGGCCACTAGTGACCTCTAGTGGAAGTAGATTTTAGGGAACTTAGATTTTGATGTGTGTGTTGGGGAGGGTTCCCCATTAGAAAGATGAACATCAGTGGCATTTTCAGCCTAATTATTTGCAGAGGAGTGTGAAGGAAGGGACTGCTGGCAACAGCACAAAAACCCTGCCCAGAAAACGAAAATGTACCAGAAACAGTCTTGTTTTGAATCAGACTAAGTTGATTAATGTTCTGGAAAAAATATGGACACGTAATAGCCATCAAAGACATTACCTGAGAAAAGAAGCGTGTTTGGGAAGTGACTTCATTGGCCACTGGGGGGATGTGGCATGTTAATGGCAGCCAGCAAGGCTTGAGGAGGAGGCCACACCAGTTGCCAGTATGCCTTTTAAACATCTCTTCATTGTAACATGGAAGAGAGCTGTTGTCGCTGAAATATGCACACACTTGCCAATTCAGTATTTTATGGCTCGAGTCCTGCCACTTCCCTCTTCCCAGCGGGTGTCTGTGCCAAGTGTTGGCACACACTGCTGAGCTGGGAGGACGTGAGAGGATGCCTGGGCCCAGGCCTTTGAAGTGGGACCAATCTCATGGAGGGCCATGAAACCACACTGGGCACTCCACATCCATCTCCTCTGGGAAGTGCTTTCAGAACATATAATCTTGACATTAAGGAGGAGCAAAGGAACGAGAGGACGGATGGAGGTTTTAAATCTGTCTCATCACACTGGGGACTAATAATAGGTGAATGGCGTTAAATGGGGGGGGAGGGAGTAGAAAAAGGAGCAAAGGAAAGATTAAAAAAAATAGAGACAATATAGAAGTAAACAGAATCAGTGTTATCAAGCCCTGGGCAACTGTCACTTCTGGCAGCAGAGCGATCTCGTTGTCCTTGTCTCGTATTACCTGCATGGCAGGAGGTGTCATCCTGCCTTCTTGCATTATTCAGCCTCCACCACACACCCTGCTCTGTTTACTGACACTATTGTGCAACTTGGCAGGTCTGCCTTCCCCTGGATTTGCTCCCTCTCCTCTCCATGTCATTTCAAAGATGTAAAAATAGGCCCTAAATGATATTTTTTTGTGAGAGTTTCACTCCGGTCTGCAATTTCCAGAGGTCAGATGAGTGGCTGGTCTAACCACCCCCTAAACCAATGACTTTCCTGCTATTATTTCTTAGATGTCAACTAAACCACAGAGCAGAGTTCAGAGAGACCAATATTAGTGGTTCTTCCTCTTTCTCCTATAAAGATCCTTCCTCCAGGATATATATAAACATTTGCCTCTAAGATAGGTCATGTTAGGGTAGGTCTATAAACCAGTTTACTTACCGAAGATGAGCTAATTATTTTAATCTGCTCCAAAGCTTCTGTCAGGCTGTCTTCAATCTCAGCATCATCTAAGGAGAAGAGGTCCCCAGCTCGCGAAAGATCTTTTTGTCCTAAAACCAGTCTGAACAGTTGATGCATGATGAGGGGGTCTTTGATCAGTTGACTTTCTATAGACCCAGGGTCATGTGTTCTGGATATCAGAGGTCAGTAGGACAAAAACGTGTAGCAGGAAGTACACTTCATGTTCCATGAAAGGTCATTTTTCTCCAGACTTTGAGGTCATCATTGTCACTCTCTGCAAGGGAAGCAAATGAAACAATATAATGCCATTGGCAGAAGGGCATGAGCTCAGAATGTGAACTGAGTGCCCAGCATAGAATGAGAAAAAAAAAAAGACACTTGAAACATATGCATAGAATAACAGATCCTGCCTTGATGATCTTCAAATGAGCTCTTTCATGCCTTATTTTTGTCTTAAAAAGTCCTGCCAAAAATTATTAGGTTTCTCCAGAATGGAATTCGAACCTTAAAAATTAGCATGAGCCCCACATTTATTTTTTTCCTGTTTTCTTCCTGCTTCTTTCTCTTCTTTCCATGCACAAAGACAAGCAGTGGACATGGCCAACACTTGCCAGAGAGCACAGGAAATATCTTTTAGATTCGCTGCCTGGGGTCCTTTCTTCTAGAACCTGAACTTTGAAACCAGTGCTTGCTTGCTCTCTTGGCTGAGTTGCCTTGCTACACTGGCAACAGAAGATCCTCCCTCCCTCATTCCAAAAGGGGATCTCAATAGTTACCCTGCTCCTGTGTACTCTCTAATCAAGTAACAATGAAATAAAGGATGCTGCTTAGGACTATGAGGTTAAAAACATTTCTGGAGTCACATTCATGAACTTGAAAACTGAAATTGAATGTGTTAATATTGCCATGTAGGCTAAAGAGGAAGGCTTTGAGTTCAGACAACCCCCCCCCCCACCATTTCCACAGTGGAAATAATAAAGTCCCATTGTACTTCTCACCCAATTAACAGTCCACAGAGGTAGGACAATGGCTCAAATGAGAAATCTGATTATTCTCATCAGCTCCCTTCTGGGCCTAATAAAACCACAGACCATTTGCACTGGTAGAGACCTTAGTAATAATTTAATGGTCAGGGAGGTTTAACGACTTCCCCAAGGCCCCATAGTAGCTATGGCGGGGCTAGTCTCCTGATCCAGGCCAGCGGGCTTCCTTCCCAATTCAAGGTGGAATGGAATCAGCTCATACATGCAGGTAACTTACAATGCAGCCATAGGTTCATAATGAGAACCAAGAGTTATTGAATACAAGCAATAGGCAATTCTGTCCAGCATTTCACTCAATGTGTTCCCCAGAATGAGTGTGAAAAGGGAGAGAAGACTGTTGTTCCCTGGGGCACACCTCCTCTGAGCTATGGCTGTGGGACCACCTCCCTGTTTTGGATGCAAACTTTAAAGTTTAAAGATACGCACTCTCCGTTCAACATGTTCTCTAAATCCAAGTCAAATCTTTCATCAGGCACTCAGCTCCATAGGTTATCTGTAGTCTTCAAATGCTGCAATTCACGGGCCATTTTAGGGATTTCAAGAGTAGTATTGCTGACATGCAATATTTGTACCATCTTTCAGCTTTTGAGGAATGATACCTGATAGTACTTACATACTCCTATCTATGCGCTAGGTATAAATACTTTGTAAATATTAATCCATTTAATTCTCCAATAACTAAATGAAGATATAGCATCCCCATTTTATAAATGAGCAACCTGAGGCGATCACATAATTTGCCAACGCCATGCAAAACTGCTAAGCTGGAAAGCTCGGATCTGAACCCAGAGACTCCAGTGCTAGACTCTAAGTTCACAGCCACCATGACACACTGATTCCATGCAGACAGTGAAGCTACTAGGAGTTAAGGTCCTCAGAGCATTATTAACATTCAGGGATGGTGGTGTGGCCAGGGTCATAAAACGAGAAAATGAATTCCTCTTCCCTCCTTCACTGACCCGGCATCCTTGCCCATCTGTGTCCTGGGAATCAGGCTAACAGGGATCAGGAGAGTCACAAGGAAGAGAAGATTAGAGGAAGAGAAAAGGAGTGTTGAACTTTTGCGGGCAGGCAGGGGGAGAGCAGAGTGAGGGCACCAAGCAGCGTGCACCCTGGCAAATATAGAAGTACCCACAAGAAAAAACAGGGCAGGGTTTTCCTGAAATTTTCTCTTAACACATTCTTATTCTCCCGACCTCAAGTATTTGCAGAGTGACAGAGTCTCAGTGAAATAATATTCAGGAAAAGTAGGTAGAAATGATTTCATCCTGACCAGTCAGCTGGTTGGACAATATCTGGCACTTCGTGAAGCGGATTCAGCTTCTCCTGACCCACCAGCACAAGACCTCTGAGAAGGAGCAGAAACACGCTGACGGAGAGGAGCACCCCCCAGGGCTTCTCCTGGACTCCTTATGTGTGGTGCCTCTCATGCATGTTTCCAACTCCAGTTGTTACTCTTAAGGGCCCGTCATGTGCAACACACTTCTTTGGGCCCTAAGCATTCTCACCCAGTTTTTCAACACACAGGCCAACAGGGAAACAAACTTTCACAAATCTAGGGGTGAGGTAGGGAGAGGTGAGACTTGCTCCAAATGAAAGGGGAGGATCAAGACAAAAGTGTCCTGAGTACTTTAAAAAGAAATGTGGGGAAGTACGATGGGGAAAGAGTTCACTCCCAGGGAAAGATGGTAAGGAATGGCTTTGTGGAGGTAACGCCGTTAGAGTAGCACCTTTTAGGATGGATGAGATTTTTACAGGTTTTCTTCAAGGCACCATGTGCTGAGTATATACCAAGTCAGCTGCTTGTCTAGGGACTGAGATTCAAGTCCCAGCTCAGCCACTCAACGGTTGTGGGAATTTTAGTTATGATTTTCCCTTCCCCGAGTCTTGGTTTTTTAAAATCTGCACAACAGGGCTAATGCATGCTTAGTCTATCTCTGTTTTGAAGAACACAGTAAAGAATGTATAAAAGAGGCCTTTGTAAAATGTCAACACCAACAGCTGATATTTCGTGGGTGTTTGCCATGTGTCAGACACTTCTATCAGTGCTTCCTAAGAATTGCTTAATTTTCATGACAGTTCCATGCCATGAAAAACTGATGTTCAGAGAGGAAAGTAACCACCGGCCCAGAGACACTTGAAGGGTACATATGACTACATGTGCCAATTATTCCCTTCCCATCACTCTCATTTAATGAGTACCTCCACCACACCCACACCTAGATTGGCAAGGCTCAGTATTTCTTTCTCAGCCACGCCCATCAATGTTTTGCTCAGGTGTCTGGCTTCTCCTGCTAGTCTTTTTGCAATAGCAGAGAAGGTCAGAGCCAGATCAAATTCTACTTCATCTTCTGAGAAACTCCTTATTCTTATGCATGTCATAGTTCTGTAGCTATATGCATATATACATATGTACACATGTACATATGTGCATGCACTCAAATACTTTCTGTGCACCAAACTTTTTGCTAGACACTAGGCACTTTCTTAGTTCTCTCATCAACCTTGCAGGTAGATATTATTACCAAAGAGGAAACAGGACTGGTGAGGTTAAATAGCATGCCCAACATTACACACAGAGTCAAGATTCACATCCAGGTAGGTCAGACTCCAAAATCTCATACTTTTGTATTATATATATATATATATATAACTAGCTTATACAATTCTTTCTTACTCCCTACCTTTAATTTGTTTCCCTCATTTCTTTCTCCAGTCTTTAAAGGATTCTAATCTGGGGCCCACTTTCTCATTATTTAGTTTTTAGTTACTTTTTTTTTTAAAGTAGGTATTGACCAGTGAGTCAGCTTTCTGTAAGGAGAAACAGAAACCACGAAAAGAGAAATGATTCTGCACCCAGTGTGATGCCTTTCAGGGGTCATGGCCATCCCCCCAAAACTCGGTTTACCTGCTTACTACTTCTCAAGGGCGTCTTTGCTGTGACTCGGCCGTGTGCTTTGAGACTGGGAGGGAGAGTCGGGCAGGGGACGCTGAGGGCACAGTCAGTGAAATCTGCTCAGCTCAGTGAACCTGAAGTTGTTCATTGCAGTGCTGGTGTGCTGGTGCGCTGGTGCTGAGTGGAAGAATTCGAGGAATGCAGCCTGATGCCACCGGCAGCTCCAGAGCCCGGTCAGGTGACAGGCTGCACCTCACCCACGGGAGAGTCACTCACCTCTGAGCGCAATGCTCTGTTTCCTGGGATGAAACTCAAAGCCTGCTCCAGTACAGGAGAGTTGTTTTTAACAGAGAAAACAGAACTCCCTGTGTTCGTGAAAATCTACACTTTCCCAGGGAGAATGGGTGAGGGGTGGAGGGGGAAGCACAGTTTTCAACAGGAGCTCCAGAAAGTGAATGAAAGCCCAAGGGGAGGGGAGGGACAGCTTCATGGACACTTCCCTCCCCCTCTGTATTTCATGCAAGCATCTGAAACACTGAGTGTTTGTCCAGTAAGAGTCACAGCTCCTAAAGAAACGATCCACTTGTTCTGCCTGTACCCTAAAATTGTTGCAAGTTTTAGGATGCAGCAGGTTGCTAGTAAATGGAACAAACTTTAAAAACGTGCATATTCTCTCTTTTTCTCCATTTAATTTGCTGGAAAGTTCTTCATAAAAATCCACATGGACCAGATATGTTGGATTTGTACTATTCAATAATACAGTGACACTCAGAGAAAAGGTTTATTCTACTTAATCTCTTGACACACAAAAGGCACTGAAACCTTTCATGGTTTAAACAGTGCATTTAAAAAACCATGTTTTTTAACTGTGCTCTTTTCTACTCCTGTAATAGGCCTATTGCCATCAAGTCATCTATCTCTAGCGAAGTGTTATCCTGCAGATAAATCCATCTTCGTGGCCATGAGGATGTGGACTCTGTCTCCTCAACAATGCTACCCCACAAAGGAGTGTGGCCACAATTGAACCGGGTCATATGTTCCAGGAGAATAACCTCATACATCTCCCTGGACATATGGTGATCAATCATATTTTCATACCAGCCACATATAGAGAACTGTCCCCTTGGAGAGTTCCTTTATAAAAGTGAAGAATCCAGCCATCCATGAGTAGGTGTATTCTTTCATTAGTTACTTTCTGATTTACAAGATACAAATGAAGTCTCTTCTTTTAATGGAACAGACTATATTTCTTAAGACTTTCCTCCTCATCCTCTCTATTCATTATTACTGTTTTGTTTTTCTTGAGTCAGAGTCTCAATTTCTCACCCAGGTTGGAGTGTAGTAACTCGATCATGGTACACCACAGCCTTGACCTCCTGGGCTCAAGTTGTCCTCCTGCATCAGCCTCCCAAGTAGCTAGGACTACAGGTGTATGTCTCCACACTTGGCTCATTTTATAATTTATTTTTTCTTTTCTTCTTCTTCTTCTTCTTTTTTTTTTTTTTTTTTGAGTGTGCCTGGCTACAAACGTAGATTGTATACG